>BMAO01004533.1:0-93699 GCA_019973975.1 Trichonephila clavata
TTTATTGTATGCATTGCTGGTCTGTATTTTCAGTATTCTCATTCACAAAGGCACGGTAGATCGTACTTGATGGAACAAGAATAAAACCAGCCCAGGTTTATGGACTCTGCAAGTAAAATACTACTTCCTTTCTATCAAAAAGTGTTTAAAGTAAAAGGCATGTCATATAGAAGGGCTAAGATAGCAAAGAACGTCTGTGTTTTACTATACAGCGACGGATTGAACCATTACTCTGTCAGACAACATTTTACCTTATAGCACAAAATCAGATATTTCTAAATCAGCTTAGATAACCATTCTGAATCAAAAATTTAATGACCTGCTTCTTAGCTTAAAGGTGTTCACATGATAATTACATGGGCTGAGTACTGCAGATCTTATATTCAAAATTTTGGCTCAGAGTATGAAGAATCTCAAAGAGCAATGATGAATTGAATAATTAAAAGAATTTATATGGAATTAGTTTATAAATTTAAATAATGAGATGAGCTAGAAGGAAATATTACTGAGTTTAATTATGATGTAATATGAGAATCTCTGTTTGTAGATAATGAGGAAAAATGAAATTGTTGTTTCTGAGAATATGTGCTCACAAGAATGTTCAAGAACAACATGAAAGCATGTAATTTGATTACAAAAGAGGCAAAGAGTAGGTAAAATGGAGATTGTATAATCAACTGCAGTCCTCTGCATCTACATTATGATGTCAATAGTATGTAAATTGAAATACATCCCAGGAATTGAGCGCGATATTATCGGAAGCAATGATGGCACATGGTAAGGAACCTAATAATTGTTAAAATATAATTAGCTGGATTTTAAAAATTATACTAGCTAGCCTTTTAGCTACCGTTTACTCAAGGTGAAGGAAACCTAAATACATCTAGAACGTCTTTTACTGCCTTTCAAAAGTCCATGCCTAGATTAAGTCCTCTTCCACAAATTAAGAAAACTGAATGTTAAGTACTCATGGGATTTTATAAGACTATTATACAAATCTGACATAGAAGCCCGTGGAATGGATTTCCATGCTCATGTGATAAGGGCAGCATAATGTTGGATACATAACTTTATCCATTTTAAGACACCATTTCTCTAAGAGAACGCATTTTTAAACCGTATATAGCAGAGCACTTCAGTCATTCATGACTGGCTTAGATATAGGACTATTTTTACTCCATTGTGCACTGTAATGTTGCTTAGCATTCATGTCGCACTTTCAGCGGTGTGCTTTGATAATCAACGTGAATCAAGATATCCCACTCTTAAGTCAACTCTATACGTCTACCTGGTGTCTGCAAAGCACATTCATTCTTTAAAAATTCTGTGAGCATTGATCGATCTTTCATAATATTTCTCTGCAAAATTAAAAGTTTGCATTCGTTTAAATTTAAATACAATGCTTTATTACACTTACATCGAATTGTCTAGGGTTTATTTGAATTTGACTGATTTCCTATGGTTATAGTAATCTTTCATGGATAATATATAAAAATTAAATCCAACTCCTTATGATCTTTATTTGAAATTTAACTCACTAAATTGAATGTAAAATATTTTTCAGGATTTATGGAACATTATATTTACGACAACTTACTTAGCGCATTCTAACTATATATTGTTTAATTACTGAGAATTCCACACACAAAAATATGTAACATTTTCAAAAAGAAGACATTAAAAACTTTTGAAACAGAAGTTAAAGAATACCTAATTTTAGTTATTGAATTGTTAAAAATATTTTGAGCCAATTTGTTCTTAGTTTATTTCATAAATTTAAATTAAATACATTGCAATTTATGCACTTATATATTTGATCTTAATTTTGCGTAAATCACCTATAGTTATTATATCCCATACCTAATTTAAAAGTATTACTCAAGGTATTTTAAACATACACTGAATTATTTCAATTTTAAACAGAATTAATATTAATATTCTAGCATTTAGTATTGTTATAACTGTAAACTAAAACGGTATTAGTTTAATGATAAATATTTCTTAAAAGGAATATGCTTCATTTATTTTAAAAATCTAAAACCACCAATAAAGTACGCGGTTGTAATGCAGAAAAAAAAAGAAAAATTAATTTGTGTTATTTATAACATTTATTCTTTTATTAATACTATATCATCCTAAAATTGAACATGTTACAACTTTTTAGAGGAATGCTTCTAGTGAAAAATACAATAAAATATTAAATTTTAATTTACTCTATATAAAGGTAAACAAATGTAGGGAAAAAGTGACCATTATTGCAAAAAAAAATCTTCATTATGAAATTAAATTATTTGAAGTTTAAATTAATTTAAAATTAGTTTCTATTAAAATTTATTTTAAATTGTTTCAAAAAGTTAATTCTAGTGCTTTGGTAACAATTTATTACATTTTTAACAAAATAAAATTTTAGCTATTGTTTATATAATACTTTTTGTTATACAATTTGAAAATTTTGTTACAAAAACTGTTTAAAAGAAAAATAACTCTGAGTACATAAGTTTTTTCTAACTATTATTTGTATTTTGTTATAAAGACTGAATTTTGCATTAGATGCCCCTTCTAATCAATACTCTTCCAAAAAAATCTGCTTACTTTGTGTAAAAGGGAAAATAATATTTATACAATAAATAAAAATTTGAGCACATTAGTTCTGTCTTGAAACTGAGTCATATTTTTTTCTGAAGAACTTAAAAGTCTATCTAATTTTATTACTCAGTACTAATAATGTTCATTTCACATCAAATACACCGAAAATAAAAATGTGGAACAAAGCCGTTAAGCAAAAAGATTGCATTTTTAACAAAGTTTTGAAAAATTATGAAATTTGGAAAGTCTAGGTATAAGGCAATTATTAAACAAATTTATTCGATAGTTAAAATACTTCGAATCTTTCATTAAGTAAATTTATGTAAATATTATTTATAAATGTTAAATAACTATATAAAATATATCCAACACTTACACTGCAAAAACCATATTTTTGTATAAAAGGAATATAAAACCCATAAAAGGATTTTCTGAAAAAAACATTAAGGTTTGTTCACGAAATAAAAAACTGAATCATGTTTAGAGCTGAACTGTGCTTTTTAATGCCAAATCTCCGTATGCCCCCCCCCCATTCATAAATTCAGGTTACCAATAATATGCACTTAAGACCTTTTTCAGCCCCATTGCCAAAATGAAAAAAAGAAATTCTTACATTTTGGGTAAGCTTCTTGTAAATGTAACGAACCACAAAATTGAAGGGCTACGAATGAAAGGAATAGAACAGAAACGCCATGCTTGATAGGAGAAATGTACTCAAGAAACATTCACTATTCATTCCATTGCACCGTTTCATATCTTATAAAACAAATGATTCGAGAAACCATAAAATTTTGGATGGTACTTTTATAGAACTTTTGGCAAAGGTACTTTCTCAAATAAATTGGAGAAGAGTTTTTCTAAATAAATGAAATTGAGTGAATAAATTGAGGATTTTATATATGTGGAGTATTTGCCAGGTTCATAACTGCATATGATTCCAATATAACTGCCTTCGGAACTAGATTTTATTTTTAAAAATTCTTAAATATGTTTTTTTTAAAAATTTATAGCAATTTTTAAGAATATGTTTAAAAACCTGTATATTATATATGACACACATAAATTCGCAATTATTTAAAAAATATTAATTTGATATGATGTGCAACTTTTTTGAGGTAAATACTGGAGCAAATAAGAATATAATTTTTTGTACTTTAAAAAGCGATTGAAAAAAAGGCGTTTATTATTTTTAATATTATTCTAAATATATTCAATTATTTATTACACAAATCATACTGTATACATATATAACCATTATTTATAAATTATATATATATATATTTATATATTACAGCAATTTAAACTTAATATTTCTTGCATATTACAATATGCAAGAAAAAATCAAGGCAGTAAAAGATGAAATCGAATGTCCGCAACAATACATTAGGCCCCGTTCTTTGCATACATTAACATTCCAAAAAGAAATTAGAAAAAAAATCCGGTTTAAAATTTTGTAATACAAACATTTATTTATAAAAATTTTAAGTGCTAACAACTAAATCAAATGGACGTAATTCTGCATTTTCATGTGATTTATTTAAGAAAAATTTATTTTTACACTATTTAGACTTTTTTTAAGGAATATTTTTTCATTGACATGCTCGACACAAATTCTAAGATAAGTGTTGCTTTGTTTTTATTTTCATAACTGTGATATTAGAGACAAGGAATAGAAAAAATTCTATTCGGGAACGAAATTTATGTTCTCAAAATGAAATTTTTGTCTGCTTTTTAAATATGACCAACCACTCGATACTAAATAGGGCAATTAAAGTAAGTGAAAGAATAAGAACCCAATAATGATACACGACAGGGATTCGATGGAAGTAGTAGTCGAATCACCACCTGATTAGCGATCAAGAGACATGGGCAGACTAAGCATCTCTAGCTATATTATTAATGTTATCCATGCACAGAGAGCTCTGAAAGGATCGAAGGCCCTTAATGCACTATATCGGCTACAATTAATAGAAATTAGCCATCATCTGGCTGCAGATTTTTTGTTTCACCATCCCATCATACTTTTTGTTCAGTATTCTCGATGTGTGCATGTTAACAAATCTCAAAACACATGCTTTCTGAAGTATACTCATATCCAAAATTAAGATCACAAAAACATTATTTTTGGCCATAATTTTAAAGTATCTCCAGTAAAACTCCATAGAATTTGCATTTTATCTATTCTGAAGAATTGGTAGTACAATATCAGCCTTCAATTTTCGAAAAGATGTTGTTTAGCCTTAGTTTTTGTAGAACTACTGATTTAAGACTATTCAAGCATTTGGGAATATCGCCTCCAGTTTCGTGAATATTGAATTGAAACAAACAAGTTAGTGTGTTTGCAGTACAAATGACTTCGCAAAATTGTTTAGTTCATTAAATTGGAAAGCAATTGGCAGGCTTTAAGCTAAAAACTCTCAAACGGAGGGGACTTGGGGTTACAAGTGACGTAAAAGTGTTCTATCGGCTGAGTAATGAATTTCAAACAAGTTGTACTGTCTCAAAAAGATCAGCCAAGGTCGGGACAAGGCATATGAGAAAAAAGGGATCTCATCTTGCCCGCGACGTTGTTGCTGTGTCTGGAAGAAGAATTTCCAGACAAACTGTCTATAGTCTTGCAGAGACTGGCCATTATGCCCGGCGGATATTTTAAAGCTGAAAATACCAGTTGTAGACACAAGAAGAATGTGGCCGTGTTATTTTCAGTGCTGAATTGAAATGTACCAGAATGTGATTATCATCGAATTTTCACCGTAGGTGAAAATGCAGCTCACTTTCATCCCTCCTATGTACCAAAATTCGACAGATTTGGTGTCAAATGAATCCTTGTGAGTTGTGGCATGATGCTGGGCAGTAAAACACAATTGTACATTTTTGATAAAGGTGCTGTCAACTCATAGCGATATAGGAATGAGATCGTAAAAAGCCTATGTGCAGTTTTTCTGGATGCTATAGCCCCTGGCTACATTTTTATAGGCGATAATGTGCGGCCCACAGAACTATCATTGTTGATGAGTTTCTGCAGTATGGATTGATCCTTGAGGTCTCTGGTACACAATTCTATTGAATATGTTTGGGCTGGTCACGTAAAATCCATTTTTCAGCGTATCTCTCCTCCCAGGACACCCCAAGGACTTAAAAGTCTCCCTTTTAGAAAAAAAGGGTTTGTTGCCACAAACACTTATTTCCACCCCTATAAACAGTATGGCTGCAAGTTGTGAGGTTTTTGTAGCAGTTGATGGTAGTCACACTCAATATTGGATAGATTTTTTCCGAGGTAAAGGATTTATCTCTGATTCATGATTTCATACTTTTTTTATATTTCTTGCATCTTAGCTCACAATTAAAATCTTTTCCATTTTGTTATGTTTATATATTTTTCTGACACTGTACTATGTCTTTGTGGGAAATTTCGTGCAAATGTATTGATTAGTTTATCCATTTCCCCAAATTCTATGTTTGTGACCTTAAATTTTGATATGAGAGTAGATATTCCCAGGTGTCGTGTCAAGCTATAACGACTCTATATTTATGGAAATCTAATGAATCAACTACAATTTTCATTATGTCATTAAACACTCTGTGTGTGTGTGTGTGTGTTGTGTGTGTTGTGTTGTGTGTGTGTGTGTGTGTGTTTACACTCTTCATGACTTAATTTTTTCTTACAATTTACATTCCATGCGTTTGAGCCATGGTTTCATTCTTCGGAAATGGAGTTAAAATTATATTTACGTCGCATCATAAAGCTTCACGAGAGTTATTGGAGATGCACTTCCAAATTTTGAATCCTGGTGAGGTGACGGGGTTGATACCTGAATCGGCACATTCGCTAATAACTTTCACACCACACCAACGAAAGAACCTTGAAAGGTTTTACGTGCACGGCCCCCTCTTCATAAAGGGTTTCAAAAGATAAGAAGGTTTGAACTAATGACATGACAGCAACGAGTCTATGACCTTCCCTATTAAACTATGACGTCTGTCTTTCTTTGGAAAAGCTAATTGATCTAAGTAAAAGACGGTCATAATGAAATAATTCTTCAATATATGATTTTATAAATAATAATGCTATGTGCACGCATTACAAAATTTTGAATGAGCGAGTGAGTGATCATTAATGTTGCACTCTAAAGCAAAACGAGAGCTATTAACGATGGACCTGGTAGTTTTGAAACAAGGTCAAGTGACGTGGGTGACACCTCAACTGGTATACCCTTTCTGAGCCTCCACATGATGACAACAGGAGTATTTTGAAAAACTACTGACTTAATGTGCATCAGACATCTACGTAGCGGATCTTCTGTGGCATGAGGACTTGACTCGACCATGACCATTACGCTATCGTAGCACCATAAGATTTTGAAAGATACCCTAGTTTTTTTTTCTATAGTCCCAAAAGATTTTTATTGTCTAAAGAGCATTCTTTAAATTTAATGATTAAAATACTGCATTTTTCTCAATTTTCTTTAATAATTTAAGTGTATTCACCTAAATACAAAATAAGTTATGAATTCCATCATAAGTTTTAAATGGAACAAAAAGCTCAAGTATATATAAGTGTAACTACCACCTTTCACACTTAACATTTAGGATATTATATTCTTTATATACCATATTATAATTAACAAGATTTATCAACACAGTTTTTTTGTGACATTTTAATCACAGTACAAACTTTTTTTCATTAAAACATTTTTGATATTTATGAAATTCCGTGCGATGTTTCTAAAAGATTGTCTTTCTTAAATTTATCTAATAAAATCCTTCCTAATTGCTCTGAAAGTACAATTTTATAACTTTTCGAATTTAATATGCAGATAAAATTCATCGGTTAAAATATAAACTACTACTTTCAAAATACGAACTGATAAACTAAGTAAATAAAATATATAAACCTAATATAGATAAAATATTAACAGCCAATATAAAATACATATCGTATCCTTAATAATGATTTCTTAGAATATTTATTTTCGTTTATATAAGATTGTGAAGTAGAATATGCAAACTCTACCCTCAAAGCCATTTAGTAGTCTAATATCTCCCGAAGCAAAATATGTCTGTGCAAAGATTAGTTAAGCGAGTCACACACACACATGTTCCAGACTTTTGTTAAAATTCAATCTGTTAACACATTTCACTAATAACACACCGTATTAATGTAACTTAACACACTTGACATTTCGATATTCGTCGCAATATCTGAAACCATTTCTTTGCTCCAAGAAATTCAAATTCATCAGTGGTCAATGCTTCCAAATTAATGCTGATTCTAGGAATAGCAAATTGACCAGTTCTACATGATAAATCAGATGTATAATGGTGGTAATTGAGTCCAAGTGATGAAAATTACACGCTCTTAAACCAGAACTGTCTCCTTCAGCGATAACTGGACCATAACTTGAGAATGATATATAATGAAATATTTCAAATGATTGGCTCTTCCTTCCCCTGCATATACGTGTAACAATTTTCTACGCAATGATTAAATGTTGAGGCACATAATTCTTCCTGAACTGATGCATTGACCACTTTAAATGTCCATTTAAAATCATTTTATACATTGTATCTATAATAATGATCGACTATTTTCAAGTTAAATTACGCATACATTAACTGTATTATAAAGCATGTCGCATATTTATCCGGTTGACAAATGCTTGAACTTACCGACAACGTTTATTACGTACAATCCAGTAGCCTAATAGTATCTGTAGGGCAGTCGGTGTTTTAATTATTGAGTAATGGGTCCAAGTCCTGGCGCCACTGAAGACTTGTTGTGTAAAGGGGTTGGTTTGCATTAAATTCGTTAAAGCTCAAAATCCAAATATTTGCGGGGTGGATATTTAAAACGTGGAATGCTAGTTTACTTTAATGTGCCCTCATAACTTGAGCGTGAGCCCGTTTCTAGACTGCAATTTCAAATTAAGAGGCTCATGGACATTACACCTCGTGTAGTAAAATGTGACGCTATTAAGAAAATAATAAAACAATCAACTACATACAATAGTTACATTATTTCAATATTTTATAAAAAAACTGAATCTAGTTTAAAGTAACGAAACTTATATGAAGAGAGATAAATTCTAATAATTTTTGCGATTAAAATTATTGTCCCTTTACATATTTGCTATGAGATCAAACGATTGTTTCTTAAGGTATCCGACTACCCTAAAATTATAAATTTTGTAAAATATTGGCAACTTTTTTGATTTTATAATATAGTCCATTTTATTAGCTATATAAAAATACCAAGTTTGTTATTTTCCATTCACTAGAACAAAATCTATAAGTGCTTTAGTAAAATCAGATCTCATTACTTTAAGCGAGATGTCATACTTTAAAACGCGTTTTACTGGAAATGTGTTTTTTTTTTTTAAATACTGTAATGGGGGGATTGCAGTTGCTGAAAAAATTTTGAAAATAATTAACTAAAATGCTTTGTGTATGTCCTGTGTAATAGTAGAAGTGTTTTAACCTTCAGATTTATCAACCTATGTTTTATTACAAAATTTACAGTTCCTTTTGTGAATATAATCATTGTTGTTTTAAACAATCTCATTTAATAACTAAGATACAGGGATTTAGTTTTTGTAAAAATTAAATATCTCTTATCCTGAAAGTTATTTTGAAAATGAATAACATAGCAACACATCAAAACTGAAAATTGAAAATGTGTTCATAAAATTTTGGCACAGAATGCCCGCATTTATGTTTTTTTTTGTAAATGTTTACCAAATTTTTCCCATTTTAGTAATAATAATTTCTTTTTCTGTTCTTAATTTTAACATATTTTTCTTAAAATATACTAAACAAATCTAAAAACAAGAAAAAAATCCACAGACCTCCATTTTTTTATTCAAAAAAAAGTCGTCGCAATTAGTTGGATACCTTAATATTAGAAATAAAAAAATCTATTTTTCTAATTTTAAGGAACATTTGATTGATCTAATTTCAAATATATGTAAGAGGCAATGATTTTAAATAGAAAAAAAATTGAAAATATTTACTAAAAATTAGGGGCTATTAAAAACCATATTTTGCACAATTAACTTAATGATATAACGAAAATTGGTATTACATATGTGTTTGCGACGATCTGTGTATCTTGGGGGAAAAGTTCAATAAGGTTTGTTCACAGGCACACTTACGTAACCACACTTAGACTATGATGTTTAACAAATAAAGAAAAGTTAATAAGGAGTCTACAGCTTTTGCACTGACGAGAGACAATCACATACGGGTGAGCCAAATCTCGTTTTCCCGCGCTTCTGTGGCACTCGTTTTGCCCTCTATTGAGGGGTTAGGACTCTGCAGATAAGATACCAGATAGATAGATATAATAGAAATCTTTGCAAATCAGAACCAATATTTCTTCCGAAACTCAGAAAAATTTTCATTGCAGTTTCCTAGTTATTCATATAAATAAATCATAACAAAATTAAAAATTTTCATGGGAATTTTTGCGAAATATATTTTTTTCCTTTTCAGTTAAATTTATGATTCATTACTGCAAAAGTTAGATTGAAACAAAATGCAACACCAAATGCATTACAGATTTTTAATTACATTTCATGAAATCTTTCTCACTTTCTATTTATCTCAATTTAAAAATAAAATTCCTACTTCTTCTTGTTGATCCCTTTTTGCAAATTTAGTGAACTTACAAATTACCTTACTCAGGAGATTAAAAATGTCACCTTAAACAGATCATTGAATTAAACTCTTCAACACTTTACTGTTAAAGCATTTGCATTAAAAATCAAATTACTGGAAAGCATTCTTCAGCACACGCAAAACTCAATGGCGTCGTCATTCTCCCCTCGTACAAATGAAGAACTTTATCTTCTAGAAAATTGTTTGGCATTAAACATACGAATTAGTAATAATTAGTAATAGTATATTCTTCTTATGTCTCTTTTAAATTTTTCCCTTTAAAAAAATTGTTTAAAACAGAAAGAACAAAAAAAATGTACTGTAAAAATCCGTTGAAAATATTGTTACGGTTATATTTGGAGAATTTTTTTTCATAGCCTAATAAAATATGTTTTAAGAAACATAACAGATTTTTTAAAAATAATTTAATCCAAAAGCTACAATAGGGTTAACTGAAATAAATCAATACATAATATTTAAGGTTTTTCATTAGTTTAACTAAAAAAAATTTATTTTAGCCTGAAATATTTAAAAGGAATGATATTTATTATTTAAAATATTTTATAATTGTTTGCTTAGGTGTAGTAAATAAAAAGTATGCTTTAGAAGAATAATGAAAAGAATGAAAGAAATTAGATAATACGAATGAAAATGAAGAATGAAATGAGATAATGAAGATATATTTAACTAAATTACTTTAAGAAAGTCTAGAAAAATTCAGATTTCCTGATCCACGAAATCTATGACTTTATAAACAAATTGAAAAAGTATTAACATTAAAGACATATTAGAAAATCAGTGTATTTTAATTTGATTTAAAGATTTATAATATAAATTGTTTCAACATTATAAAATACACAATTTGTTCATTATAAGATAGAACGAACGTTATTCTCTCTGTGTTTAGAATTAACTGTCTCATCAATTTATTTCTTTAAAAATAACTGTTGGAAATCAATATATATATAAATATATATATAAATATCTATACATATAATTTTCATCTTTAATTTTTAGCTAAATTTATTTCTGAGATTCTTGGAACTCGTTTTAAATGCATCGTATATTGAAAAGATATATCTCGCATTCTTCTCTGTTTCTCTCTCATAGTATTAGCTATCATTAAATACGGCTAACAAAAATAGAGAAGCAAGCAAAAAAGTGAAGAAACCATTTTACGATAACAATGCATGGGCAGAAAATGGAGAGTACATTAACTAAATTTAATAAAGAAAAAAGAAACAAAATATTGTGTAGAAAATTAAATTCTTTTTGAAATAGTATAAAGGACATGAGATATGATGCACCAGGACAACACTTTGGTTACATGTTAAGGACAAAAACCTGATTTTTGAAAATTGATACAGGATGTTTAATAAAGTATATGGTTCCTCTCCCGTACTAGAAAAATTGCCGCATTGTTTAACATAGATGCGAGGAAGTGAGACTTTGGGGAATACTGTTCCACTCTTCAAGCAGTGCAATCTCTACTTCCCTGCTAGCAAGCGATGACTGTAATCTCACTTAAGGCGTCATCCGAATGAGTCCCAAGAATGCTGGATAGGGGATTTAGGTAGGAAGAATATGCTGGTCACTCCATGCGCTGCATTGTTTAAAGTCCTAGAAAGTTCTCCACCAGACGAGCTGTATGATTTCTGGCATTATCCTGCATTTCAAAAATGAATCACTAATGACTATAGCGTAAACTCCGACAGATGTTATTTCCGTGTGATATGTAGGTCAGTACGTCAGCCTATGCTGATACGGGCCCATACCATCAAATCACTTAGTCTTTAATGGTATTTTTCCCATTACATATCATGGGGAATTTCCATTGGAGAGCAGATTGGGATCTTTCTTGAATGCGCGCGCGCGAATATTGTATTATTTCAAGAGTTCACACTCTCTCTGGCGTCACACTCTAAACTTAATCTGGGCTTGACCGTAAGCAGTATTTGGCTCTAATTACTTTGCATCTAATATCATTGTTCAGAAACCCACTTCCTTTGGGCTGCACAGTGTCTTGTTATCAACAAATACACACCAATGACATGCATCAGTACAGACCACTGCATAAAGCCCATTTCACATTGCTTGGACTGAGACTTTTTGTCCTGTTTGCAAAGGAAACTATCTATGAATCCACATCGTATTGGCGGTTGTTTCTGAAGGAACTCTTTTCAGTGCTCGTCTCAGAACTCGTCGAACTTTATGGCAATGAAATGGCGAACAAACTAGAAAAGGAGAGCTGTAATCTTCTAACCCCCTCTATATCCACCCTTACCTATCTAAAATTATATTCCTTAAAAAAATCTCAAAATTTGGTAGAGTGGAGAGCGCCTCCCACTCATCATTGGTATGCGGGTAATAGACCCGGATTGGCCCTTGCCCTCAAGTGTGATAGATGCTCCCAGACTACACTTTCTCGTCTTGCTAGTGGTCACATCAAGTGCCTTTCATTCTCAGCGAATAAGATCTTCTCCATCTGTGCAAGGTGTCAAGATCACCAGGCTTCCCCGGAGCACATAATGCGTTGTATGGATCTCACAAGCAAATATATCTACACGGATCCCTTTCTTGTGCTGGACTTTTTGAAAGTCAATGATTTATTTGATCCTGTCTGACTTCGTCAGACCCTGGAGGATCAGCAACAACAGTGCAGTGATAACCAGTGGACGACCTTGTTCTGACAAACGTCGAAAATTCTAGGTTTCTTAGAATCGATCCCACAGTCTTGCAATGGCACATATTGCCACTCTAAGGCCATCCGCTACATTTGTTTACGTTTGTCCAGATTCCAGTCTCCCGAAAATACACTAAGTCATGGATTCGGTAGATCCGGCTGTCGTGACATTTTCCAGTCTTCTTTATTTGGCTAATTTATTATTGATAATTTATCGTATCTATTTTTTTAATTTCTTGTTTACTGAAAAAATATATATTTCTTAAGCTAAAGAGTTACAAAAAATTACCTTTATTGTTCTTTTTCTTTAATGGAAAGCAGCTATTTAATAAAAAAAATTATTTTAATTATTTAGTTACTACTAGATAATTATAAGAGTTCATCTCTTAATTTGTTTAAAAACGTCTGTAATTTAAAATCATTGATTCAGACACCTCCACTTTTTAAGAATTGAAATGGAAGAATATATGTCGAATACCTTCGGTATTTACACAATTTTTTTATAATCTTAATTGCTTCAAATGTAATGTTTAAATTTTTCAAAATGCTGTGTATGTTAAAATCTGTGAATATATAGTTGTGTCTACAATGTACACTGCTCAAAAAATTAGTGGATCACATTGTTTTAACGAAATTACTCAAATATTTCTTTTAATAATTAACGTAAAAATAAACATCCATAGTCTAAAATGTAGCAGAAAACAGAAGGAGAAAATTTCATATGCAAATAAACGTACATGGGGTCAAAAACCAGAAAATGGAAATAAGTGCAGAAATCATGATTTTGTAGAAGCTATTGTTTTTCATTTTTTCTTTAGTAAAATTCAACCTTTCGGCTGTAACATGCAAAAGTTAAAGATAAATGGTTTATTTATAAACAATTGCGCATAAAAGTGTCTTTTTTGTATTAGAGCTATACTTTTTATATAAGTTCGAAATTGAGTAATTTTCTGTATCGCGTCTTTTAATTTTTAATGAAATATATTTATGTAAAACTCAAACAGTGAACAAATTAATAATTATAATTGTAGTTGTAGTTTTAAAAACCTTAAGTTATTTCTGTTCAAGTAAATGAAAATTCTAAAAAACAGTGTGGTCGATATATATTATTAACACAAATATTATTATTACATGTATAAAAAATGGAAAGATAAAAAAATATTTTAATGTTAATACAATGAAAAGCAAGAATAATTTATTCAAATTATGAATACATAAAAAATTTATTAGATGCAAAAAAAGAAACTATTTTAAGGTCCCGCTGTGTAAAAATGCGCGTAAATAGCTAATAGAACGCTTAAAAAGCTTAACTATAAGAAATTACTAAACACCCCTAGATTCATGAATAATTACAAGCGACATAAACTACTCCCAGTGAAATGTATTGATATATGCATATCATTACTTAATATATGTATATATGCAGTTTCAGAAAAGTTGAAGCTAATTCTCAACAGACGCCTAAGGTGAGAACAATTGCATCTAGTACATACAGGAGCCGAGACACAAAATAAGTTAACATCAAAGGGGGATATTAATTTTAATTTCCTTGCAGCGAAGCGAGAGTAGTTGATTTGAATATCAGATTTGCCTAGCTTTTCCATTCGAGAAATAAATCATTTCCGGCAATGAACTGGAAGAATGTTGAAATGTTCTAGATGCATAAAAGTATTAACTTATAAGCCTCTAACTATTCCCCCCCCTTTAGAATATATAATAAATACCAATTATAAATGGCCACTTTTTCTTCAATCTTACCTTTGGATTCTAAAAGCTGCTATGCTATTGGAATTCAGTCTGAAATAATTCAGGCGGCTGTGAATTTACTGATAACTTTCAAATTGTTCTCTATTTCACCTAATTTCTAACTGTTGCTGACATTGCACAATGTGTATTAATATTATGAAAATTCTATAAATGACTGCATATTTTAAAGCTTCGTAGAAGCAAATAGTAATATGATAATACAATTAGTTCATGTTATGTACTGTACCAGTACACAGTAGTACCCCGAACTTACGCGATAGGTGGGACTAAGTAATAACCACGTAAGTTGGGGTATGATTTCGCAAGTTGATGCATATATAAATTATTTTTAGCTGGGGACGGAGACGAAAGAAAATAACTTAAAATAATAATAATAAATAATTAAATCTTTTAGTAAAAAATATTAGATAATAACAAAAAATCTTAAATAAAATCTTAGTTATTCAAATCTTACATAACAGAAATACAAAATAGCAAACTAAAGTTATTCTGATGTAGAAGGTTTCAGAAAGTCTAACAAGCAGTCTACAGGCTCACAAATCTTTTTTTTGCCCACAAAATTTCCTACTAGTATGCAAATATTTCTTGTATGTTTAGATAAATAAATACGTACTACGTTGGAGTATGTATTTGCGAAAATTTGTAGGCCTTTTTCAATTAAACGGATTCCTTCTGTCAAATTCCCAACCTTCATTCGATCTACTGAATCAACTGGGTTTTAAGACTCAAGTTCTTCAATGTCTTGCTGTTGCTCATGCATTTCCATGAGCTCATGAATTGTCAGCTTCTGATTGTGGAAGTCCAGCAGTTTGTGGAGGTATCTAAAATAAGCCAGTAACAGCCTCCGGACAGGAGTGATCACTTTTGTCTAGTGGTATGTTACGTGCTTATGAATCCATCGGTCGCGGGTTCTAATCTTCGAAACTGGTGACCTTGGCTGAAAAGAAAACGCTTAACTTTACATGATGTGTCATGGTGCCATCTACCAGCAAGAAGAGCACGCAAAGTCGTCAGACTCACTTGACGCAGCATTCAAAGACGTCAGACTCACCTGACGCAACAACCAAAGTCATCAGACTCACTTGAAGCAAGAGTAACAATTCAGACGCTCGCCATAACAAGAACATTTCTCGTTTGTTGTCATCCAACGACTCACTGCTGGGGAGTACTGTGGTGGTATCAAAATTAAGCCAGTAAAGGCCCTCCATACAAGAGAGATGACTTTTGTGTAGGGTATGTTACGTGCTTACGAATCCATAGGTCGCGGGTTCGATCCTCCGACAAGTTCTTGAATGTTATTACTATCCACATCTAAATTTATTTTTTGGCAAGATCGACAACTTCTTGGATCAAATTACCAATTTCATCAGGCTCTGGCACTGATTCCGCCTGACTTTCAGTGATGAGAGAAAAATAAGACAAATCGATGAGATGTGGAAATCGCGTACCCCGAATTCGTAAAAGTTAGGGTAGTGTAATACAATGTGTTAATGTATTTTATAAATTAATTTCTGTTCATGAATTTGATAAAAAAAAATATATCGTTAAATTTTGAAATATTTCTTAGTCTAATACACACATACATACACACTCATATGCATAAATAGTACTATTTAAGAATAAATGTAGGGGAAGTAAAATGCACTCTGTAGTTTGAACCTGTAACTCACAATACCATTGATTAATGCTTATAAAATAAAATCAAAAACTTTCGTTGGGATAAGAAATTGAAGATATACTCGACTGTCATTCTAAATTGCTCTTGTACATATAAATGTAAACACAATTTTAATATGAACCATGTTATTCCCTTACTCAAGCTATTATTCAAAAAGTGTATGCAAATATTCAATAATTAATGTAATAAATTTGAACAAGATGGAGGTAACTGTATTGAAAGACTTATTTAAGAGGCTAAACTATATTTTGCAATTATATTTCATAAGTCTATTCAATTTTATTCAATATGTTGCTTGAATGTGTATTGCCTGTTTTCATATTTAGAAAAAGATTACATTACATTAATCGCAGGAAAGTCAATTTTATAATTGAAGCCTTATGAAAAAATTATTTGGCTTCCTGTCTCTAAAACTTTTATAAAGTATGTCATTAGAATCTAATTCATGAGGGAGACTCCAACTTTTTAAATGCCTGGAATTTTCATCTGGCATTTCTGGTCTACTTATTTTAATATGGATAATAAAACATGATGGGAAGAATTTCTAAGGAAGCAAAAGTAATTGTAATTGTTCAACTGTTGTCCTGTTAGTAAATTTTACATTATTTTACAAATAATTCCAACCAAATGTAATTTTTATTAAATTTGTATTAACGTTGTTTGCTTAGCAGATTAATGACTATATATATATATAATATATAATATATATATATATATATATATATATATATATAGTAGCCATATCTTCAGCAACTGCAATTATTTACTGGATAATCAGGAAACACGTTTTTTTTACACTCTAAATATAAGGTAATATTTTCCTTTGTACTTACCATTTTGAATATTACCCAATTTAAGTATTTTTACATATAATTTAAAAACCTTTTAGTACTTATTTAGTTAAAATGGTTATGCACGGTATAATATTTTCGAAATTATCATTCTATTAAGTACTTTTTAACGTAATTCTTCAAGAGTAATCATGCTTTGAATTTAGTTTAATTGCTCGTACTGAGTAAGACGGATTGGTATCAAAAGAAAATTTCAGAAATATTAAATTTCTTTTAGTTTAATTCAGCCTATTTACTTATTTAGGATTCTCACATATAATCACTTTTCGTGCATTTTACTTTTGCAACGGTATTTTTGAAAGGTTTCAATTTGTAAACACTAATTACTGCACCAATAGTATGTGGTATTAAAAACTGGAAAATTAAAAGAACAAAAAATATTTTCCAGCAAGTAATTTTAAGCAGCTAAAGAAAAAAAAATATTAAACTTATATCGCTAAAAGTACGACTAAAATAAACTAAATACATTTACCTAAGAACTATACAAAAATGCTAATGCTTTATTAAAATATAGCTGATTACCATTTTAGCTGATAAAAAAAAATACTATAAGAAAAGTGACATATTTATGAGCTATTTTTGAAATAGCTGGCTGTAACTCTAAAAGTATTCATACAGTAAGTATTATTTCAGCACGTTCCTTAGAAAGTAATATAAATATCAGGTCCAAAAAATATCATAGAAACACATTTATAATTTTGACTTTCTATGGTAGATTTTGAATACTTTAAACGCTCAATTCTAGTAGTATTATGACACACTTCGTTTTTTTTTAAATAATTGTATGTTATTTTTTTGCAACTCGGTGTCTAAGAAACGTTAAAGCAGAATACTAATGTATGGTTTGATATGTGTAAATGAGCCAACATATTGCTCTATTCAATAAATTAAGAAAAAAAGTCTTTTGATCGAAATTTATAATTTTAACTTGTTCAGATGTCTTAAAAGGGGAGGAATCTTCAACCTTTTCCGCTCGAAGGTCAAATGAATAAATTTACAGTGATCCGCGAGTCCCATCAATAAATTCACAGCGCCACATGACTGTGAAAAAATATTGTAGTCTGGAAATTTATATAAAAAAGAGATGTTTGTTTTATAAGACTGCAAATGATTCTAAGGGAAGAGATGTCGATGACAGATAAATTATATATATATGTGTCGGACCCCAGGCCAGCTGTTCTTCAAACATTTCAACTCCAACATGGTGGCCCTTTGGCATGCAACTGTGTTGAATAAAAGACAACATCACGGCGAGGAGTCACCAGCTAGCTCTCTTTCGGCTTACTCTCTCTCTCGTCAGCACTCACTCAAATTTTAAGTAGTCTTATTTACCCTCAAATCCCTACGTGATAGTAAAGAGTTCGCTCTATTTCTACTTATTATTTACTTATTTTGAAGCTAAACTTTCCAGACATGACATTTTTCTATATATATATATATATATATATATACATATTCCTTATAATAATGAAAAAAACAAACTGATTCCCATAAACCTGCTATCTTGGTGTTCCTAAGGCCAGGAGATGGTTATAGTACTACTCACTGATTTTTGCATTATGGTCCCTATGGCCGATAAGAACTCATCTTTGTTTAAAATGGAAAAAAAAATCAGATTTTTTTTTAACAAAAAGCTATTGATTGAAACTCTGATGAGGTGCACCTTAAAACAATATTCCATATTTTCTTTTGAATTCCATTTTGACCAGAATTTTCGTCATGACTTAACTTTGTTTCTGACAATCTTGCAAACCAGAAAACTGTATCATTTGTGATCGAAAAAATGTTTGCACAGAAAAAAGTTGCATCTTGAAAAGGGTTTCTTATATTTCCCTCTAGATTTCTTTAAAATTATGTGTTAAAGTGATTTTACGTCTCATGCCATCATGCTTTAACGTTGCTTCTGATAATCTGTTCTTCGCATAGCTTCTTGGAGATCATGCATATTTTATGTTATCATACTGATATTATATATATATTATATATATATCAATTATCACTATAGTTATTTATCATTGTATGTACTCATTCTTTTGCTTTTTGCAATCAAATTATAATTTTTAACAGAAATATTGCAAAAAAAAATACTTTTTCAATAATTAATTTTTTTGCAACATGGTTTATTATTTGTTTCATTCGGTACTGTTGTTGGTTATGGAGTATTTCAACGGGGACCTGTTTTATCTACTTTAGGTAGATTTTGATTTCAGTTCATACTAATTATTTTTTTAGTATTGAATTACATCTAATACTCTACATTAGATGCATTACAGAGATGTTAGATTGCATTGCACCCATACTCATAAAATACTAATTTCATTTTCAGTTGAAAGCTTCCTAATATTTCTTATTTATGATAGCATTTAGTGAATCAGTTTATCATCATTAATTTTTTCTTTCGGTTTATCTATTGCAGGTTAATTCACACAAAGTTCCCATAGCAGACACTTACTACAGCAATCACTTGTCTGTAATAATTTTTATTTATATTTGCATTCTATCATATATATTTACTATTTAGCATGCTAATTTTCTCTCTTACATTGAAATATTTGTTTTTGTTAAATTATTATTTACTTAGATGCCAAATTGAAATTTGTTTAAAACTGTTTTTATATGAACATTCATTTGAGAAAAAATATTTTTTTATTTTTGGTTGCACTACTTCTTACAAGGTTTTACTCTCCCTAAAAAATATTATAATTGCTATACTAGATGGACTTTTGTTTTTAAAACTTAGCCCGTACGAAGAACGGGCATTTCATCTAGTGTATATATATAGAAATATGTATTAGTCGAATTATAATACTTTGCAAACCTGTTAATGATGAGAGTCCATCTTTTTTTTCGAAAATTTCTGATATGTTGTGCAAAGTCAAATGTCATTTTTATATATATATTTAAAATCATTTAAGGTACAGTGAAGTTTTTGAAAAATTCATAATTTTAGAAAGTTTTATCTCAAATGGATATCATTTAAATCAGTGAAATGTTTTAAATATAAAAAATAACTGAAAAAAAATTATGTTTTATAAAACAAAAAGCAGTCAAAGCATTTTTTTTTTAAAAAATTGCTTCAATTCCAAATGAGGAACCACTAAAATAACTTCACCTGGCCACGGTTTAAAGACCCTATCTTAAAGAATTATGTTTTAAAAGAGAATTTTTTTTAAGTCTGATGACTTAATCAATATTATTTCTGAAACACCAAAGCCATTAAAAAAAGCAATCTATTTTTTTCTAGCTATGATAATGACTGCAAAAGTTAATAAAGGTATCTCACTTTCTTCCCTACCACACATTCTTATGTAAAAAAATTACAGTCCTTTAATCTTATATTAAAAGTGAAGACCGAGGCTTTGTTGTCGTACGTAAATTCATATATCTGATATAATATCACCTCGGTTCTTTAAGGAAACTTGTAAGCATTTTTGGGTGACTAATTTAACTGATGAGTTGCAAAACGATTTTTAAAATAAATTTTTGAAACTTAGATATTACGCGGCTATTATATTACGTGACCTTTAAAATAACATTTACTGGAATTGAAGCAATTTTATATCATTAAAGAGTAGAGCGTATATATAAATATTTTTTTAAAAAATGATTTTTTTCCATTTTTAATGGATAATGCTTTTGCATAGTAAGAAGAACTTAATATATTTGTTTTATTAGATTTGTTTTGTACATTTTTTACAAAAGGAAAACTGTGAATTTTTAAGGATTAGAAACTCTTGTGGCTTCAAAGGTTTATGGAATAAATTGAAAGTAAATATATTTTTAAAAATATGTAAATTAATAGAATTAGTCAATTTAGTAGAAAAATTATTTTATCTCCAAAGAATTACAATTGCTCAAAAGTTTTTGAGGAAATTTGTAGTAACGAAGTTAAACATTATAAAAATAATTGATTTCACTTCCTTTTTGTTAACTAAAAGCAATTGAGTGTTTCTGACAAATGTTTATACTCTTACGATTAATAAGAAAGTTCATCTGTTCACATAGCCGAAGAATTGGTAAAAGTACTATCGGTAAACAACATACAACAAAAGTCCAGTGTATCAATATATAACGCTCTGTTTCTCCTTTCTTTAAGCGTCAGTTCACTCTGTCTGTTTCGATAACTTACACGATTTACCCTCACTTGCACAATTTATGTTTGCTCTAAAGAACAGGTCATAGCAGTGTTTTCACTGCTTAAAGAAACTAACATATTTGAGAGAAAAAAATTGCCGTTCACACTTAAATAGCGAAATAATAGATAAATATAAAACAAATAAAAAATTGATAAGTAAATAATTTTCATCAAATATAGCTAACTTAAAAATGAAGATAAAAAAAATAACAAATAGCTAAATAAAAAGTTAATATATACTTGAGGAATCTCATCCTATTTTTATTTCCAAATTTATATGATGCAAAATCTAATCATGTGTATTTCTTATATCGAAAAAAAAATTGTAATTAAGATATTTGCTTAGAGGAATCAAATTGTTTAGCGTTATTTAGAATTGCCATTTTTTTCAAAGGTGTTATTTAAATTGAAGAACAGAAGAAAAAAAAATTACATTAAGTATATAAATTCCACACGCATATATCCCGCACTCATATATTATTCTTTATCCTATTTTTTTTTAGATTATTTGAATGATATTTTGAACATATATGGAAAAAAATTCAAAATCTGGAATGATATTCATGTTACAATGAAATTTATCAATATTTGCAAAATTACTAAACTCAAAGGAGGCGTTCAATCTGCCTACGCCAAAAACCTTTGGTTGTGCGTAGGCGTTCATAAGCTGCTAAGTTAGTCAACGCTATGTTTATAACGTAATCATTAAATCAATAACATTCCTCGATTAAAGACTAAATAATTTCTAAATAATACTATAATCATGAGTTTGCAGTGGTAGTTTTCTAAACAGCTTTATTGAACTTAAAATTTTAATTACATTTGGAAAAGTTGAAACTCGTAATTTAATATAAATATTTTCACTGTGTAAAATGTATCATTCATAAATATCTCTTTGTTTCACGACTCTCAAATGGATAAAATTAATGAGTGTCATAAACTATACTTTAAACAATAATTTTGAGATATATCATTAAGTTCACTTGCATCTCAGCTAATATTATTTAACATCAATGTTTATCAATTTTGAAGTTTGAATGCGAACATTATTACTGTGGAGATTATTGTAATTTTAATTAAAGCGATCGTTCTAAACTTTTAAAAATCATAATGAATGTAACTTTTGAAAAACGATGTAATGCATTGCTTGCTTATATGAATTATTGAATCTCTTTTAAATATTACATGTAAAACATAAGCTTTTGATGTGTAACATCTTTCCTCTTGGTTGCTGGAGATTTGTGGGAGTGATTTCGTGAAAAGGGACGGAATTGCGTAACAGGAAGTTGGGGAAGCGCGTGCTATTTAGTTTGACCAATCAGCGCACTTTGTGGTGTCTCTTCCCTACCCTGGCAGTGAAGAATCGAAAAAAAATTCTGTTTTTTCTCCTACATTCCCCTTCCCCTGCGGTCTAGGCCTTGGGCTCTTTGTTTTTGTTTTGTTTTCTCACTTTAGGATCAGAGAAGATCAAGCCGCCAGCCTTTTTTATATTGTTAAATTTAGCATTTCAAAATATTCTAATTAAAAAAACTCGGTTTTGTTTGCGCTTGACTCTAATTCGCACATACCAGCAAGTCTTATTAAACTTCACCAAGGATATACTTGCAATCCTTACGCTCAATTGTCAAAATCTGAGGGCTCACCAAACAGATTTCGACCTTATTTCACAAAATTGTACGTTACTCATGTTGGCAGAGACGTGATAAGATAATGACGAACGTGTTTCGATACCTGACTTTGATTGCTGCGTACAATTTAAATGACCGGGCCACAGAGCAGCTGGTGTTGCGATCTATCGCAAACAGAACAACTCACATGTTGTGGCTCCTCATATGGATATTGCTTGTCGTCAAACAAGTGGATTGGGTATTGTTATTCAAGATATTGGGGATAAACGTGCGACATAATGCTTATTTGAAAATGGACAAACAGGGATTTCGGTGGTCGTATAAATTTCTCCGAATCAAACGGTTCAAAAAATTAAAGATTTCCTGCAATTTTTACTTTTACCATACACCGAAGGTGGATTTGCTCTTTTAAAAAAAACCTATAACTCGCTTTCCATGATTTTGAGTGGTGATTTTAAAGTTAATTTCAGTTTGCTAGAAGCCGAGTCACTCATAGCTTTTTTGAATGATGAACTCGAGCTCGAAATGAACACAAATCCAAATGTTTCGACAACTAACAGTGGGACTGTTATTGACGCGATTTTTCAACGGTTTTTATATACTTTGAAATCACAAGTATATATGTCATATTTTAGTTATCATAAGTTATCATTACCGCTCTTCCCCAAATTGAACAAGAATAATTACTTTTGAAAAAAAATTGCATTACCCCTTGTAATGCATTTTAAATAAAATTTTCATTAAAGATATAATTATTCCATAGGAAATTATTTCCAATCATACTCGATTCATTTTTTTCAGGATTTAAGTTGCTATTGCGAATTTATCACGATAACATGTCAGATGTTACACATCGTATGCGACTACTGTAAGGCTCGTTTCTTTTTGTTTTTACACTAGTAAGTAAACAGGGTATTTTTTCCACAAAAAATAAACTTTTTTCTTTTAAACAACCTTATTTTTCTGCATTTAAAAATAAAGTTATACTTACTATTTTTAGAGTACAAGTAAACTTTAAAGAATATACAAAATGGGGGGGGGGATTTACTTATATTAAATAGCATTGGACCATAACTTAACCGTTTCCAAATTAGAGTGTCGTAATTGGGTTTTATTTTATTTATTTTATTTGGTTAAAATGTAAACAACGTAGTTTTATTGAACTCCAAATATGCCAAGTTTAGTGTCAATGGAACTCAGCAAGAATCTTTACTTTCCAACTTTCATTTGAAGGGAAAAAAAGCTACTGCATGTCAATTGCTAAACGAGTCAGTCGTCTCTAGACGTATTAGAGGCTCCATTTCATGTTCACTGTACCACCTCCCATACCATCACATAAATTCCATCAGTTTGAACAGTCCGTAGCTAGAGATAAAGGAATCTTGGATACATGCGGTTGTCTCCAAAATCACTCATCTGTGTCTGTTCGGTGCTATTGGAAAAGAGACTCGTCAGACCAGACAACAAGCTTCTGATAATCAGAAGTCCAATGGTGCTGTTGGCAGGGTCAAGCGAGGGTCATGCAATCAACAATAGTTCACGAGTTGATTTTCAGCACTGAAAACTTATATCAATAATTGCCCGCTTAACATTTTAATGAGTGAAACTTGTTGGCGACTTAAAATTCATGGCAATTTGAGGAAGTCTTACTCGTTCATCTCGTTTCAAGTTTGTTGTCCCTGTACTTTCAAGCTCTTCATTCATCGACAAAGATTCATTCCAGTTGCCTTTTACATCATGTGTATATTCTAGAATTTACGTATTATTGACTGGTGAAAATGGATTTGTTCTACAAATTTCAATTAACAATGTTTAATTTTTCATTTTCACATATTTTGATATTAATGAAAAACAGCAGCATTCACTTGTAAAAAAATGATCTATGCGGTAAAAAATTTTAAAAAATATACGTCTAGAGAATTTTAAAAAAAATTCTGTTTAAATTCTTAATTATGAAAAATTCTTTTTTTTATACTTTTATCGAAATATATAAAACTAACGCTACAGTCCATTTTTTCACATTTCACGGAAAGTTTTTAAGAAACTATCGGTGACGATTATTTTTAGGTGTTACGAAATATTTACATTTCCAAACCCTTGCTATTTTGGTAAATCTTGCACAATTCTTGTAATCCTGTATAATAGTACGCTCTAGGAATGGGAATCAAATACACAGAAATAAGCTTTGCGTAAACTTTGAAAGGATTGCAAAACGTTAGAAATACTAATTTGTTTCTGATTCAAAAGGTAGACTTTCATTTCAAAATAAATGCATTATTCAACAAAATGTGTTGAAAGAACACTATCAGTACAACCTACATTGAACCACACCCCCTATCTCAAGCTATTTAGAAACCTGAGTTTATGGAATGGATGTGATATTTGTGAAAGAAAATAAACATATGTCAAAGAGATAACATTCAATTAACTAAATAAAGATTATTTCAAATAATTGCGCAGTATATTAAGCATAGCATTTTTGGGTAACCACTTCAGTAAGCCAATTTTCGTAAATTGTGACATAAGAACTATTACGAAATTTACATTTGCATTAAAAAAAACACACATCCAGTGTTATCATGCATACATGATTTACATGATTTGAAATTATCGTTAAATGATCTGGACCATATTTTCTATGACAGTTAAACTTATTATAAGATTTTGGTAAATAGTTAACTGTTAAATTAAGTATATTAAGAAAAATGAAATAAAAAATGAGATATTTGAAATTTATTGAATTTTTTATAACTCATTATGATTAAAAATGATGACGTATTTAAGGAAAAAATTTCATTTGTTTCAAGACAATAACTGATTAAATTTAATCAATTTAATTATAACTTAATCAATTTAATTATAATGTAATCAATTTAATTATAATTTAATTATTTATATTTTAATTTAATTTTAATTATAATTTAATCAATTTAATTATAATTTAATTCAAATAAATTGGAAATACATATGATCAATAAATTACATCAATATCCAGAAATACATTTTTGTCCAAATTTATTCGGTTCCAACTCCTTTGTTCATTCATTTTCATTAGTAGCAAAATCATTTAATTCGTTTTTTGCGTGACTTATTGTAATGATACGTGGTTTGGGGTTCGATTAAAAAGTCATTTCTTTTCGTTTTATTAGGTACGAGATAAAGTTCTCCCTTTTTCTTGGAATGCAAATTTCCAATTGAACCAACGATGTGATGATTTTCAGAAACAACATATATATACATAGTGTATCTGATAATACAGAACTTAAGGAAAATGGTAAATACATTATATATCGCATGTAAGGTTTATTGTACGAGCACAAATAAATGTTGAATTTCAACCTTAATGCAGATTGTGTTTATGACGACAATTTAATTGACGATAGAAAATATCAAAGATGGGATTGGAAATCTGAGGAGGAGATATATTGACTATCAAAATCCTTCTAGGTATGGCGATCCCATACTCCTGGCAGAAAACCTTAGTGTTCATGCCCATAATAGTTTTTATATAATAATACCAGAACTTATCAAAATCTTGATGTTGTTGTTACTAATACCACCTGCCTTACGTTGTCAGATGGAGGCCACCCACGAAATTAATCGATGAAAAATCCTCGATGCACGTCTGTCGTTAGCACTAGCTTTGAGCACAACACATGTGACAGTACGATTGGGCTCGATTCCACTTCGATTTTGATGAAGAACACACGGGGGTGGTTAGGGGCCTTCCATTTCTCTTTCTACCAACTTCACGAGAGCACTGACTGATCGACGGTTATTTAGAGTAGCCCAATACCGCAAAGGCATTACACATTTACAAAACATCCTTGCCTTCTTCGGGATTCGAACCTAGTCCCTACGGCACAGTATTTAGTGTCCCTAACCACTATAACGGATGGTCCGTAGCAAACTCTTTAAAGCGGTTTGTCAACAAATAAAAAAACTCTTGTTTGATTTTACCAAACAGTTATATTTTACCAACAGTCTTCACCTTCTTATTGCGGATAAAAAAACTGGTGAAATGCTATTTATTCTTTCTTGATTTTACCCCAACAAAAAGGAGCCATTCCTGGAGATTATGATGTGAGTGAGTGAGTGAATATTAACGTCGCACTATTCAGATACTCGAGGGCTTCTGGCGACGGAGCTCCTAATTTTGAACCATGGTCAAGTAACGAAGACGACACCTGAGTTGGCACCTCCCTATTCTAAATTCCTTACCAACAGGAAGACTTTCGAGCTCTCGACAGAGTTAACATGTCTTGAACTCATGACACGTCGGCGTCGAGTTCGTTACCTTGACCACTATTCTACCTCAGCTCCATTGTGCCACGAGAGAAAAAGTGTGAATTATATACGGTAACATAAAGCATCGATGCAATGCATTTTGGACTTCTGAAACACCTTAATCGATCTTGAAATCTTAACTTAATCTCACGGAGGTTTTATTGAGTGTTTAGTGAGAGTAGCATGTAATATTTCACTGAACAGGAAGTAATATCTCTTTTACCTTATAATAATAATTAATTTCCTCTTCAACTGTATTCAGTTAGGCTGAGATTTGCATTTTTCGCAAAGATGCTGAGAATCATCAATTAGCAATAATTTTAATTATAAGAATAATGCCATATATGTTTATATTTTTTTCATTTAAAATCTCAATTAACCTACCGAAGTAAATTTTATCTCAGAAAAGATATGAGACAAGATTTCATAGTTTTTAAATAGAAATACGCTCAATTTTAGGTTATGTACATTTTGTGTTCTTGGATATTCTTTATGTCACTAAAAATATAAGAAGCTTTCATAATTTCTTACTAATAAAATTTGTTTAGAAGAAACAGATGATATTTTTAACCGTTGAGTTCAATTGTGGTTCACAGAACACTCCAATCTATGGCAAATTCCTTTCAAGTTTCAAAGAAAAATCACACATAATAACTGCTACCAATCTCTCTCTCTCTCTCTCTCCAGCCTCTTTTCAGTTATCCTTCAATTTATCTAAAGGAGCATAAGAAAATATATATGCTGCATTTATAGTCTTGTTATGAACAACATTATACATTTAATCTGTTCATACTACAAGTTGCACATGAAAAGATCCCATGAAAAAAATTGCTTATTCTTCGGTAAATTATTATAACCAAAAACATAATAAAACCTTTGGTCTAAATAAATAATTTATATCAGCTTAAGGTATCCAACTACCTTAAAGGTGTGAATTTTACCAAAAATCGACAATTTTTTGATGATTTTATTTTATAGGCCATCTTATTGGCTGTATAAAAATACTAAGTTAATTATTATCCGTTCACAAGAACAAAAACTACAAATGTTTAAATAAAAGCAGAAACCATTAATTTAAGTAAAATGTCATACCTTAAAATGCGTTTTACTCGAAATATGTTTTTTTAGAAAATGTTCAAATGGAGACAGCGATTGCTGAAAAAGTTTTGAAAATTATTACCGTAAAATCTTGCGTATAACGCGTACCGGTGTATAACGTGCACTTATACATTCAAGGTGTTTTTTTTTTAATTTTGAGATATATTCGCCGTAGAACGCGCACCCTCTTTTTTACGAAGGCACCTGCAATATTTTTTAGCAATGTTAGTATGTTTGAAAGCCATTTGTTCGAGGCATTATCCAAGGACTTTTTGAAACTGTTGGGTTGAAGCAAGCGAACTATTTTTTCTGGAGTAAGAATATCTGTGTGATACGCCCACGCGTTCTTTTTTCCGCTTCATCCAACGCACTTCTTCTACGGGGACCACACGATCTATACGCTGTGTGCTATGAACTTTATGTATGCTGTCTGCAGTATTCATAATAGTTTTATTTAATTGTCCGTAATAAAGTGTGCTGTCCAGAAGAGGTCTGAAGAATTATTTTACAAAAAGAACAACAAATTGGTAGCAGAGCGTGGTTAGTGAATTGTCTTAGTGAACTGTGTGAACTTTTTGCCAAAAATGGATAAGATAACTGTCCCCAATTTAAATGGGACGAACTATTTTATATGGGCTCTTAAGATGAAGGCTGCTTTGAGCCTGAAGAGATTGGATACTATGGTTACCAACGAAAAACCCGAAGACCTTAGCCGTAAGGAGGATTCCGATTGGGAACAAAGAAATGCTGACGCCGTCTCGTATATAAAGCTGTCCCTTGCCGACGAACAGGCGCTACAGTTTGTGGAAGAAGACAACGCCAAAGTGCTGTGGGAAAAAATTAGAGGGACTTTCATCGGACGTGCGGAGGACCGCAAAATCGACGCGGGCAATGAACTCAAAAACCTGATCATGAACAAAGGAGAAAACGCGGTGGATTACATTGCAAGAGCGAGGGGCATCTCGACTAAGTGTCATTCCCTCGGCTTAGAAGTCTCACAGAGGGAATTGGTGTATTTTACAGTTCGAGGACTGACAGAAAAATTCACACGCCTGAGGGAAATTTTGAAGACTCGACGGGAGAAATCTTTAGATGAAATCCTCCAAATTCTACGGGAAGAAGAAGCCTCCGTCAACTTACCACCTAAAAATCGCATGGAAGGAATAAATGCTGGAACATTTTATTCTAGAAAGAAAAATGAAAGACAAGCGAGGCTTTGCTATATTTGCCGAAGGCAAGGTCATCTTGCAATGGATTCTTTTTTCAAAAATAAAAACACGCCAAACAGAACGACCCAAAGAAATAATCCATCAAAAAGTCCAGGTACTTCTGCAAATTCAGTTTTCACAGCTTCGAACAGCGAAGAAAAATTCTGTGATAACACTTGGATCCTGGACAGTGGAGCATCCTGTCATATGGCCAAAGACCCTGCATGGTTTCAGCAAATAAGTCCCGAAATTATGGACATTTATTTAGCAGATAAAGATTCCAAAATTGTAAGTCAAGGAACAGGTAACGTTTCAGCTAAAACTGTGAGTACAAGACATTGTAATTCTATTAATTTAACAATTACTAATGTCAGTTATGTTCCTCAATTAAGGTGTAATTTACTGTCTGTAACATGTTTAATGGATAAAGATTGTAAGATTAAACCAGATAATACTTGTGTATTGATATATGATAAAACTAATAAGTTAATAACAAAAGCATTTAAAAATAATGGTAGATTAGAAATTAAATTAGAACCTGTGTATAATTCTGAGTGTTATTTTTCTGACCAATCTACTAATAATTATGAAATTTGGCATAACAGGTTATGTCGTTTAAATTGTAAATATATGCTTAAAATGAAAGATTATATTAATATTGATAATGTAAATAATTTCAGATGTGAAACTTGTGATATAAGTAAGGTAACCAGAAAAACTCATCGTAGTATTGAAATAAATCAGAGTTCACAAATTCTTGAGGTGCTCCATGCCGACCTGTGTGGTCCAATTAATATCGAATCATATGGTGGTGCAAAATATTTTATGGTAATTGTAGATGATTTTTCTGGCATGTACTTTACTTATTTCTTAAAAAATAAATATGAAAGGTTTGATATATTTTCTCAATTTAAAGCTAAATATGAAAATTTAACTGATAAAAGGATTAAAAAGATGAGAACTGATAATGGGTTAGAATTTGTAAATGAGCAACTAGATACTTTCCTTGCTAATTCAGGAATATTTCATGAAAAAACTATTCCATACAACAGTGAAAGTAATGGTAAAGCAGAAAGAGCGAACCGCGTTCTTTTAGAAAGAGCTAGATCTTTACTATATGAAAGTAAGCTTCCTTTAAAATTTTGGGCCGAAGCTATTAATTGTAGTACTCAGTTATCTAATGTAACACCACGAAAAGGGAAAGAAAAAATTCCATTAGAAATTTGGACAGGTAATAAACCGAAATTAAATTATCTCAAAAAATTTGGCTGTGTGGCCTATTTTCACGTTCCGAAAGTATTGAGAAATAAATTTGAAGTTCCAGGAAGATGGGGAATTATGCCAGGATATGCTAGAGAAAGAAGGGGATATCGAATTTATGATATTAAAAATCAAAAAGTAATTGAAGAGAGATCAGTTAAATTCAATGAATCTTTAAAGGGTAGTAGTTATTTAGGTGAAACTGAAAATGAAACATGGGATATTGACTCGTTTTTTGAAATCTCTCCCGAAATAAACGAAATTAATCAAAATTCAGAAAATAGAGTATTGTCTAATTTTGAAATAAATAATGAGCCTGTGGCAATTGAGAATGATAACTCAATTCCCCTTCAGACTATACCATCCCATCAGACAGGCATAATCCAACTCCCGGTACTTGAATTGAATGATGTACAAAATCAAATCCCTGTTAGAAGATCGGAAAGACTAAAATCTAAGCAGATGTCAGTTCATTTAACGGATAATGTACCGAACTCTTATTTTGAGGCAAAAAATAGTGCTAATTGGGAAAATTGGAAATTAGCAATGGAGAATGAATTAGATTCGTTAAATAAATATAAAGTATGGGAAGTTGTACAAAAACCTGCAAAATCAAAATTGACAAAAACTAAGTGGGTGTATAGTTTAAAACAAGATGAGGCTGGGAAAATTTTTAAATACAAAGCAAGGCTTGTAGCATCTGGTTTTAATCAAATAAAAAATATAGATTATTCAGAGTCGTATTCACCAGTTGTAAATATTGAATCTTTTCGATTGTTAATTGCACTTGCAGCTAAACTAAAATTAAATGTTAATTTCTTTGATGTAAAAACTACTTACTTATATAGTGATTTAGAAGAGTCTGTGTATGTATTACCTCCACCTGGTTATGAGAAATTAATTGGAGATGACAAAGTTTGTAAATTGCAAAAAAGTATTTATGGTTTGTCACAGTCAGGTAGAAACTGGTATATGAAGTTAAAGTGTGAATTAGAAAAATTTGGTTTAAAACAATTAGTTTCTGATAATTGTGTATTTATTAAAACTGATAATCAAAGTGTTCTTATATTATGTATGTATGTAGATGATTTATCTATTTTTTGTAACAATGATAAAATGTATGAAGATATTGTAAATAAGATTAAAAATGTATTTGAAGTGGTTGAAAACAAAACTGATAAGATTTTAGGTATGGAAATTGAAAAACATGAAAATGGTATTTATTTATTTCAGTGTGAATATATTAATTCATTATTGATTAAATATAATTTAGAAAACTGTAAAAGTGTTAAGACTCCAATTGTGAAAGGGTAAGATAAAAGTTTTTCTTCTACAAATGAATTTATTGACATTACTATGTATCAGGAATTAATTGGTGAACTTTTGTATTTAGCTAATAGAACTCGCCCTGATATTTCATTTGTAACATCTTATTTATTACAATTTAATCATAAACCAGAGAAAAGATATTATAATTTGGCTAAAAGAGTATTAAGATATTTGATGGGTACAAAAGATAAAAAAATGTTTTATGAAAAAGAATTTGGTATTTTAAATGCTAGTTCAGATGCAAGCTGGGGAAATGCAGAAAATCATTTTCTGGTGGTGTAATCTTACTTGGTAATTCATTAATTTTATGGAAATGTCGTAAACAGAAAAGTGTTAGTCTATCAACATGTGAAGCAGAGTTATTTTCTATTTCTGAAATTTGTAAAGATATAATTTGGACTGTAAATTTGTTAACTATATTAAAATGTAAACAATTTATAAATAATGCTGTAACTTTAAATTCAGATAGTCAAGCAGCAATTCAGTGGATTAAAGGTACCCGTTCTTCAAATAAATCAAGGCATATGAATTTACGTTTTCATTTTGTGTAAGATTTAATTAAAGATACTGCAATAAAACTGGAATACATTCGAACAGAATTTTTAAATGCAGATTTTCTTACTAAAGCCACGAATGTACAGAAGTTACAATATTCAATGGAAAAAATTTCATTACTCTCATGATTTTTATGTCACTGTATTTGTTATATTTTATGTGTATTATGTATATGTTTATGATATTGTAATTGTTTGGGAAAAAATGTATCACTCGCAGTGTTGGGTTGAAGCGAGCGAACTATTTTTTCTGGAGTAAGAATATCTGTGTGATATGCCCACGCGTTCTTTTTCCCGCTTCATCCAACGCACTTCTTCTACGGGGACCACACGATCTATACGCTGTGTGCTATGAACTTTATTTATGCTGTGTACAGTATTCATAATCGTTTTATTTAATTGTCCGTAATAAAGTGTGCTGTCCGGAAGAGGTCTGAAGAATTATTTTACAAAAAGAACAACAGAAACAATAGTATATTCCTAGAAAAACAACCATTTAAGTTTATAAGAGGTTTGATACTTCTTTTTAAATAAACAATATTCCGATCTTTGTAGAAGTTGGAGTTTTTATGCACGTCTCTTTTTTTTAAAAATTTTTGTAGTTATCATTTTTATATCCGCCGTATAACATGCAGCCGTAAATGTCAAAATTATTTTTTGTTTTAAAAGTGCGCGTTATACGCCGGATTTTACGGTAACAAAAATGTTTTGTGTATGTTCTGCATAATATGAGGAGTATTTTAACCTTCAGATTTATCAACCACTATTTTATATTAAAATTTACAGTCCCTTATGTAAAAAAAGTCTCTTTAAAGAGTAAATCCGTTTATTGATAGCGATGAAAATGTATTACCATGATACAATACATTATAGAATACAACCGTAAAATTCGATATATAAGTTCCAGAAGGCTTCCCCACCTTCTGTAGCGTCCAGACTGAATTATCACTGTCAAAAAGCCCACGTATGTAAAGTTAATTCTCAAGCAATTACTCTCAAGTGAACTCTTCAACAGCCAAAGTAATACTGACTTCGTTTCGTGAAGCAAATATGCTATTTGTAATCTGTGAGGCTGCCGAACGATTCGCTTGCTATAGATCGTGCTGTTTTCGATTTCTATAATAACTTTCAGAATCATCAAGAGGATAGCCAAGTCACCAATGGCCCCCCAAATTGATGCCAACTTGACTGTATTGCCAATATTTCGCCAAGTTACCGTTGAAGCACCATTATCATGTAAGAGACGGCGTTGCCTGCATATTTTATTTGTTGCTTGCATACAAGTTTTATAATAAAATAAATACAACAGAAATAAATATTAACATATTAAACTACCAGATATAAAGATATATACTATTTACACTATTTTAAACATTAATTACACAAAATTCGTAAGAGTATTGTTATTTAACCAAAAATAATGAGAATAATAGGAAGATTTACAATTATAGAAGAATCCATTTTTTATGATTATTTGAAGCTGCATTATGTATCATCATATTCCTCAAGAAATAAATGTTTTATAGCTTTGGAATGATTCTATTATTATGCAGAAACCAGATTAGTTTAGTAGCAGTGGTGTGGTTTGGTTATGTTAATGTTTGGTTAAATAGCATGTTACACATTCCTTAATGCTGGTAACCATCACTCGTAATATGCATTTGTGATTGAATATTTTAAATTATATTTGGTCTGAATGTTCTAAATTGTAAGCTTTGGATAAATGTACATATAGGGTCTAAACTCTGGTTTGAATTGAATCACTGGACAAATATCGATTACAAAATGTACATGGATAAGATGATGTTAAATACAATTAAATAAACACGTCAATAAAATTCACATCACAAGTCAAAGTTTATTATTTTAAAAAGTTGTAAAAATAATTAAATTTAGTAGGTGCAAATGGTGATGAAGAGAATTTACGAGTAAAATAACCAGCTTTCAGACCAACGTTTTTAAAATGTTCGGTAAACGGAAAAATATCTTTTTAAATGACGTTTATTTTATGCTTCTCTTATTTTACTTATATGAACTTTAATTTATTTCTTTATTTTTTACATTATGTTTAATTTATGAGATGTTTACACTGTATTTTATAAAAAAACTTAAATGAAAGTGAGACAATATTTATACTGCTTTTATTCTGTAGATTTATAAAATGCATTAAATCAAAGAAATTGTTTTAAAATTTATCAATGTTGTAGTAAATGTAACATATTTTAAAATTTAAATATTTTCTACTTATACTATACTACTTAACCTTTTGTATACACAAAAAAATTTACGACTTTAATTCAAATGCTTCTAAAACTTTAAGAACTCTTACGAAGTGATTCTAAAGAAAATGTATTTTATATTTTTACAAACGTACACATACCTAAACAACATTTAAAGAATTCTATATGATCTAAAAAGAAATAAACATACTTAAATGTTCCGTGAAGCAGTTTAATCACCAAGTGATTCAAAAGAGGTAAAACTGCAAATAAGCTGAGATTCTGTTTTTCTTAATAGCATCATTTAATGCTCTTTGAATTGAGAATAACTCTTCAGTGAAAAAAAAGGCTTCTAATAGGGACCCGAGGCATTCATGATAAACAAACTTAGATCTAACTACATTTTTGAACATTTTCATACTATTTCAAAATGGCAAAGTATATAACTGATCTTCCTCTCAAACAGACAAAAGTGAATCATCTATCTTTTATTTTTACATTTCTTTTGCCTTATTGCACTAGGCATATTACTGTTACGTTCAAATCTTACGGTAAAGTAAACCCTGTTTCTTTCAATGATGATGCTCATTTTCACAGTCGTAAAAACTTTACTGTTTGCATTTCTTTTTTTGAATAGATCATATATTTTTACTGTAAAAAAAATCATTTTTATTGAATGCATAACTCAAAAGAATTCGTTTTTCTGTAATAAATCTAAATGTTTAAAGTAAATGTGAGTACATTTTGATTTTAATGATTCCCATTTGTTACTTAGAGGAAAAATTCTGAATTATTCCTTATAACAGTGTGACGCATGATATAAGAATAATAAACAATTTTCAAGAAAGATAAATTTTTTCTATAAAAGAAGTATGAAAAAGGACCATTTATTTTCAGAAATAAAAACTAACTGCATTAGGTATCTTTATGTTTCTTTCTAAAAGAATGACTATAATGTGAACGAGTAATTCTTATAAATTAAGATAAAGCTGTAGAATAGGTAAATGAAAATTTTAGTACCATATAACCAGAGCCCCTTGAGAATATAAATTTATACAAATGTTGTTAATAAGCTTGCGGTATCTAAATGGAATAAATAGGAAAACACCGAGCAGTCTTTATATAACAACTTTAGTTCATATGAGAAAAAAGTTAAATTGTTCAATTTCTATCGGAAGCTAAGATATTCGGTTAAGATTGTGGGAGCGTTTGGTTCCTGCTTACATCTGAACCCTCTTGTCTACCTGTAAACTCGGCTAGATGTGTGGGAGAGACTGAATAATCCCCTACAGACATGATTTCAATCTAATCAATTTATTAATTCCAATTATTAATCAGACACAACACAATTCTAATTAAGGTAAATAATATATAGTAGAGCGGGGAGGTGAGATTCTATAACACGGGTATACTACTACAGACCCTCAACTGAATCTAAGACAGCTTAAATACGCTCAAACATAACTACGTCGCACGCTAATTAAACTAGCTTCTACTTAATCAAACTCACAGTACCTGAACTTTCTATGCATCGGATTCTACACTGGAAACTTGCAGGTGTTCTCTTCGGCTTGCTCAATGTCGTTGGCTCCACGCTTTGTAAACTTTAACTAATTCCACTCATTTTCAATCTTCAACTAACAACTAACTCGCGGACTTTATGTTAACTCCTACTTGCACACTCCAACGTATCAACTTCAATGGGCCAACTCCAAACTCGCGGAAACAGAAAATGTATTAGTACTGCTCACTGTATTTAATGATTAATTTATCAATATTAAGCTAACAACAAGTTTAATAATTGCTAGTGACTCCCATGGGCTTGTCGTTTACAAATGTTTTTCCAAATTTTAATACTTATCTTGACAATTTGTGCGGTTTATAATTCAAGTCGATTTGTAGCTTTACGTCAAAGTAAATTATGGAATTCAATACAAAGTTATTGTATGAAGGGGACGTGAGGAAAATTTTGAGGAAAAACTGGGTCGCAAACTTTGAAAGCTTCAGAAGCTCTGCCTTAGATTGAAAATTGATTTTAGAGTAGTTTGAGAGGATCTTTTGTGATTGGCCTAGCAGAACAGTCAGTTTTTCTTTTCTTAAGTGTGTAACGTTCCGGTGGAAGCTGGTGTTTGTGAGTTTGAGTAAAGATCAGCCATATAGTAATTCAAACACTTTTAATATCTGCTTAACTTAATAACACTAGACAACGTAAGGGGAGAATGCACTTCCAACATTAAACCCAAGGAGTAACCACCTTGGACTAAATTAAATATCATAGAAATAAACACACTTATCTTATTATTGGAGCTTTCTTGACTCCAATACTGGGATTATCTTTAGATAACTTGGCTGACTATACGAACTCTAGCGGTTGTCTTATTCAAGATTCAATATCTACTTTCAACGATTATCGTATACTCTACTGCAAACATGTAAAAATAAGTCATAATTTGCAAAATCCAGTATTCTTCCCAGAGAATTTTTTTAATTAAATCACAGATAAAATATTTATTTTACCCAATAGGTTTATTAAAAGAATCGAGGATAGATCCGTTACAAATGAAGTTGAGTAAAATTCATCGAATCCTTGAGTTGATAGTGACGCGAGTTAGTCGAACTACATTTTGGGAATGGGATACTAAAATGAACTTAAGAAAAAACAAAGTTAAATTTGAGTTTTGATAAAAATAATAATTTAAAATAGGATCAATTAATTTTGATTTATGAAAATTTAAATCATGAGAGTATTTATCAATATTATAATGATTGATTTATTTGTAGAAATATATTTTACCAAGAAATTTGATGTTAACTATCCTGATTATTTCTCCTATTGCAGGAATTTTACTCTTTGATCTTGGATCTCAATTCTTGCAATTCATTGAGTGTTTAAAATTTTCCTAGTAACAAGGTTATGTGCGCGTTCTATATAAGTAGTGTGAATATTATTTTGTTGCGAGTCCACACGTGGTATAATTGAATTGTTTTTATTGATACAGTTTTTTACAAGTTCTTATATGAATGAATTAAAAAATGATTAATTCCAAAATGATTTTTAATTTCGTTTAAACAATATCATGGTATCAATACTACATTCAATAAATTAATAGTTTGAATAAAGGTAATATTTTTCATACTCTGTTGCTATTTTGTTGTTCTGTATCCTGTGTAGCTTGCATTGAAAGTATTTTCTTTATAAGATAATTTCTTTTTCTTATTTTTCATCAATAAAAAACATTGTCACAAAAGATAAAAGAACTCAAATATATCATTCACGAGAAAAACAAGCTTGAAAGGAATTCTTTTTCTATTTTTCAAAGCCAATAAATAAATAAAATAAAGATGAAAAAATTCGTTGTAGAAAAAGCGATAGCAAAAAACTGTTTTCAATTCTGATAAGTATTAGGAACGTCAATAAATTTCAATAAATTTAAAACAACTCCAATGAGATGAATAATACTAATGTAAATAACCTTAACATTTACTTAATTATTAAAAGATAGTATAAGAGATTACTGATTGCTGTAAATCATAAATTGCTTTTCTTTGTCACAATCTGTATTACTTGAATAAAAATATTTAGGTAATATTTGTGACTAAGCTGAGGGAAATATTTATCTCACAAAATTTTCTATGTATTAATTGTTGAACAATTTTTGTTTAAGTAAATGCATAATTTTAATTTTAAACCATATTATAATTTTCATAATGCATGAATTTAAGTGGAATTTTCGAAATGATCAAAACAAAAAGAAAATTATTAGCAAGAATCACAAGGTTTTTTAAAAGTAAGAAAAATATATTTATCCTTTCAAATCAATTAATTTTTACTCTTAGTGAAATAAAAGTATATTTTATTTTACTATCTTACTGGATAAAACATTGATACAGATTTACACAAGTTATACATATATAAATTTAACTTATGAAAATACATAAATCACAACAAACAGAATTAATTTTTAAGATTATTAAACAAACATTAGAAAAATGTATAGTTTTCTTAAAAATAATTTAAGGTAATTATGTTTGAATATCGATATACGTTCCTACATTTTTAAAAAAATGCATCGTTTAAATTTTGTTTTTAATTTATGCGATAAAATGCGATATGTGTGTGCGTTTGCTGTTCCCTTTTTAATTTTACTTCTGCATTTGATATTTAAATGGTTTTGAATATTTTTCTTTTCAAACAAAATTTTATTACGATGATAAATGACCTATTTTGTGCGCTATTTGGCTTTTGAATTATTTATCATTTTATCTAATCAGCATCGCGTTCTAACCCGAACAGAAAAGGAAAAATTTTAAAACTTCCTTTCAAATATAAGCCTTTTATTATGATTAATGATCGCTTTGTTTTGATATATTAGAATTATAATGAAATTTTTATTGGATTTAAAACCTTTAACGAAGTAGATAATTCATAGAAACTTTAATTTAAAAAAGAAAGCCACAGTCAATTATGGTTTAGGGAAATACATAGCTGTTAATTTTACTGTAGTATCCTGATTAAAAAAAATTATATATATATATACATAAATTTTCTTTTTAATCATAAATTTCCATTAGAATCTACACCTTAATGAAACACTAGTGAGCGTTGATAAAAAAATTTAATTATAAATCATGTAAAATGTTTATACGCAATCGAACTAATTGACTTAGATAAAATTTATTTTATATTTTTGATAATTTTATATCTATCTTATTAATGTATTAAAAGAAAAGGAAATGCTTGGACTTACTTCAAAATAAGTAACATGAGAAGAAATGGCAAACAATAAATTCCATATAGAAGTCGTATAATTTAATTGAAATTAGATTACTAGACTGCCGGAAGCTATACATCATTTTTTTAATTATTATATATTTCGTAATTATTTTTATTGCGGCTAAGAACTTCTGGATTTTAATTAAGTAGAAGTGTGTAATAGATCTTAATTTAATTAGAGTCTAGTTATAGTGGTACTTATCTCAAAAAGTCATGTGAATTATTTGCATAGAATATTAAGACCAAGTCTGTGTGATTTATCTCAAGTATTTGTTCCAAGTCTATGAAGGAGAGCATAACTTGTTTATTTTTTCCAATTATGTTATGACAAGAGCAGTAGTGTTTCTTTAAAAAAATGAGAATTTACAATTATTAGTATGTATTTTTATTGAGCTATTACCTGTTTACCTTAGTTTTAAAACAAAACAAAAAAAACTTTAACTCTTTTATTTACATCATCCAGTTTTTTTAAGAAGTTGATTATTGTAAGTTATAGTTCCTGCATTGAGAAAATATTTCTTTAAAAACATCACGTCTAAAACCTTATGATTCAAGTAGTATACTAATGATATTAAAGCTTAACTTAAATATATGAATTAAATTTCCTTTTTAAAATAAAATGTTGAAAATTTTTATCAATAAATTTAAATAATGATGGGGAAAACAAAGACCAAAATTACATGCAGTGCGCAACTTGTTTAAATAAATAAAAATAAGAAAATGAGAGCATGTAATTAGTTGTTTCATTATACATGTATGCCTTTTTTTTGACAAAAAGATATCTATTATAGTTTTTAATTAACTTTAAGCTTCTATACTATTTTATCTACACTAAGATTCTTTTCTATTTTACAGATATCCACACTTGAATATTTAAACAATTTCTGAAGCTATACATCAGAATGAAAAAAGAGATTCCATGAGCTACAATTTTAAAATTTTCGTTTTTCATGAACTTTTTTTAAAGTAAATTTAAACTATCTTATTTTTGCTTCAATAAAAAGTAATATTACAACAGACTGAAAAATACCCAACAATAGCCATTATTCTGTGATAGAGAGACCAAATTAGTTTATTAAAATATAAAGTATTTTATAAAATTTCTGAAACCTATTTTTGTTAAATGTTTAAAAAATGCCATTATTACCTTATATAAGGGTTCTAACCCATTTTATTTATTTTGAAAATGTGTAAAGTGATAATTATAATATTAGATGAAACAGCTATAGAACTTACAAGGTACTTTTTATGTTTTTAATTAAGTTTTATCATTAAGAGCTCGTAATATTTTATGAAAAAAATTATGTATAAAGAAAAATGTATTTCTTATTGTTGCTTTATTATGCAGAATTTACTAAATTACCAATGTGTGTATTGCGAACAGTAGTTGAATAAAATACTGCTCAAGTATTGCCCTTGTCATTTCATACACCACAAAGTATAATGAGGACAATGGGTAGAACGCCCAATGATAACGGATCTTAATTTAGAACCACCCTGAATGATTAAGACCACATTTGGGAAGGAACTCCTCTCAATAAATTTCCTTACTCTCTTCCCAAAATGATCATTTTGAAACTGAACACAAATTTTATCATTGTTTGGGTGGTTTCTACAACTCACCAGGTTAATATGACTCTAGTATCACGAATTACAATAAAAAATAAGACATCATTGAGCTTTGAAATAAAAATTCCTGTTTTAGTTTTTGAAATTTAAAATTTTCATATTAATGGCTTTCAATTATTAAAACGTTGTGGGGGTCTTTGTAATGTATCGATCATAAAGATTTAATGACCAAACCATTAACCTGAAAAAGTAATGTGTGTGTGATTCACCTGCTTTCAATTTCTATTTATTTAACGGTAGTTTGAAATTATTTTTTTTTAAATTTCCAGTGTTAGAAAGAATGAAGTTAAACAGTAGGAAAAAAAACGTACCGTTTATGGTTGGCAATCATCCTGTTAATATATAAACTCAGGGGTGCATGAAAGGGAAAGAAACCCGACGATTCACCGAATATCATCAACATATCCCCGTACTTCTGCATGTGTCACAGATGACAACCAGAAGAGATACTCGGACCACCAAATGAAATATGGTACTCTCTACCATAACTCCTAGTTTGAGGGCTGTGTGGTTAAAAATAGATAATTTATCCCTTTTAAAGGTCTCTGGACACATCTTAACAAATACCAGGTTTTAGTTTGAAACAGATTGACATTTTAGGTCAAATGCGACCGGCAACTCCACAAGGTATTTAGCAATGGAGAAGGACTATCAGCGTAATGGTATCCGTGACCTTTAACACCCAATCACTAAATCGTCTATCAATAATTATATCAATCACTGATATCCCGGCTTTATGTCTGATGATTTATAAGGACGCATCAGTTGCTACAAATTCTGATCGGAAGATTATTTCACTACCGGTCTCTGTCGTCCCTTGACCACTACCTTCTTGGTATTTTGAATAGCCAAAGCGCAAACCTTCCTGCTAAAATCGTCGAATTATAGCATCGTTCTGGTCTAAATACCAAGTAACCTTGCATTTTGACCATCTTGCTTCCAGCAGTTCCATTGTACGATTTCTCGCATGAGGGCATCTGCTCAAAATATGCGGGAATATTTATGCAAGGCAATTGTACGTTTGCCAATGATTTAATAAGATCTCATTCAAATGAAAAGTGTGCATTAATTTCAGGAAGTTCTTTATTTTATATAGCATGACGCTATTTCGTTGTAAAGCCATGGAGATTTAGATAGTCAGTCATTGACGAACTAAAATAAGTCAATTGAATATTCTATTGTAAGTATACGATTCCGTACATTGAATGAATGAATGAATGAATATTAATGTCCCACTGTTCAGCTACACGAGGGCTTTTTGGGGACGGTCCGCGTAATTTTGAACCATGGTCAAGTGACGCGGACGAAACCTGAGCTGGCACCCCCTCTCCTAACTACCACACCACACCAACGGGAGGACGTTTGAGCTCTCGACAGATTTAACGTGCATCGCTCCCTACACGGCGGATCTTTAGTGGTACTAGGATCGAGCCCATGACAAACTAATTCCGTACATTAGTCTCATTGTTGCGTTGATTTATGTGTTAGATGCATTTATTACTTATTTTAATAAAAATTTCAGTTAAATTTGTTTCCGTTTGAGTCAATGTGTGCATTGAATTCAACTATGCAGGAACATTTCATAAATGTTTTCCATTAAATATATTTTTGTATTATGTAGTCTTTTATTAACTATTTATAAAAGTGAAAATTAATCCTCCTATCACAGGATATTAGCACATCATTCAAAATTAAATGCATTCTTAGAGTACCATTATTGAATTCGAAAATATGTGGCACTGCAAAACCAAAAGTGGATATTTTTTCTTCCTTCCAACAAATGTTGAAAGAATGACAAGAGAAAATCAATAACTTGTTTTGAAAACACATCGTCCTTTTGTTCACCAGTTGAACACTTCTGCCATTGCAACAAAATCAATTTTGAAAGTAAAAAAGAATTAGAAAGAAAAAAAATTCCTAAAACTCTTAAGGGATCACTGAGCTTCGTACAAACTTTTGTTTCAAACTTTATTTATTTTTTACTAAAATTCTATAAATCATTGCTTATGTCAGAATATACACGAACGTAAATCTCAAATAGCACTGTCAAAACTGCAATACAACGAAGGAAAGCAACTAAAAAATTTACATATTATACTAATAGAGTATGGTATGAAAAAAACTTAATTATATTCATAGGAACGTTATGGGTATATTGGGTCCAAAATTCTTTGAAATTAGTTGACACCACCTCTCGCAGCTAAAACGATCCTAAACTGGTTTGGATCAAGTCAAGCTGGACTTGGATGATAAACACATTCACTCTGCTCCAAGTCCGTTATACTTTATCAGTCGTAATTACTAGTGCGCGTTATTGGCCTAGTCTCTCAGCAACAATTGTCTAGATGTTTTCATTAGACGAGAGATTTGAAGAGCGTACATGTCAGGGCAATGATAATATATTTTGATTGCTTTTAGTTTGGCCAGAATTCCACTAATTCCCATAGTAAACAAGATTTTGTACTTGTGTAAAATTTGCGTACACAGATTTGATCTAATTGCTAAAATACACAACTTGCGAAATGTTGTAGGTCAAAGAAAATAAATGTTTATGACAGCTTGTTTAATGAACAAACTCAAGCCTCGGTTATTCAAAGAACAACAAAGAATAGATAATACTGCTGCTCGATAAACAAAAATGAGTATCTTGTCATCCTGGGCGTATTACTGAAAATTTTGTGAATAGTCGAAACATTTTTTCCCCACTTGAGCATGATGTAGATACATGAAGTCTATTACCAGTAGCCTTCACCTGGCTTCAGGCTCAATGTTTATTTGCATTAATCAAGTGCAAATATAAATCTTGTTTTTTCGCGTATTACAGTCGACTCTCGATAATTCAAACCTTCGATAATACGAACCTCTCAATAATTCGAAGTATATGCTCAGTCCCTAGAAAAAAATCTTGATATTTCGAACTAAAACAATACATTTTGGTACTCTCAATATTTCGAAGTAAAATCTGCGGCTGGCCAGACTACAACACGCTATATATATAATTCGAAGTTATCTTATAAACTCTTGACAATTCGAACACTCACTACCACGTACAGTCCTGTAGCAAACAGGTTGGAGCTTACAAGTTTTGCATTGAGTCACCGTGTCTCCTCTGTACTGTAGCCCCTTTAATGACTATCTGTCTTCTTGCCTTCTGACATTCTTAGTGTTTTCCGATTCCTCTGGCAAAAAGACACTTTTATTATTTTCATTCCTTTTAGTGGACAATATAGACAAACCGCACCTGTTGTCAGCCATCCATAGCTTTCGTTTAACACGTGGCCTTGCTACACATGTTTTTAGAAAGGATGGACCGCTATATTGTGAAGAAGAGATGCGTAGGATTGTGTATAAATGTATTGAATGTATTCTTTTAATAGAGAATTTTAAAATCTGTACAATATTTATACTGTATAATATGTTCTTTTAAAAATTACTTTAAAATAATTTTATACAATTGTACAATCGTTGTTTTATTACATAGTCAAAAATTTAAATGCGTTAGAAAAAAAATTTCGCTTTGTGTATTTTGAGAGTTTTTTCTTAACCTGTTGATAATTCGAACTCTTGATAATTCGAAGTTTTTCATTGGTCCCTCCAAATTCGAATTATCGAGAGTCGACTGTATTTAGATTGTAAATTTTATTAGTTTGCTGACATTTACTGTGCGTGTATGTATATATATATATGTATTTGTGTATACTATGTGTGTATTTGTGTATATATATATATATATATATATATGTAATATTTCAAGTAATATAATCCTTTTAAAAATCTTTTAATTACCTATGGCCCCTTTCCTCAGGATCCACGTTTTAGTAATAAGTTAACCAGCCGCCTAACGAGAGTATTTTGAACTACACCTATCCACCCACTCAGATCAGAGATTTGAGCTACCTAGAAATACTGAGATTTTTGGAGACCGACCTCTTCTTCTGTTATTTGTCTGCCTTCAACATGTGGCCGGCTGCAGCTTATTGTGTATTCATTTTCTTTGTTCACTATTGTGTAGTCCATTCCATGCTTTATATTTAACATGCTTATGTGTTTCAAGATGTTGAATAAAACAGATTTAAATAATCACAGGACTGCCTCGTCAATCCCATCCAAAGAAAACATCAACCATCATAAATAATGATCTAAATAAGGAATATTCCACACTCACCAAATTGTGATACTCAAATTATATATATATATATATATATATATATATATATATATATAGTGTGTGTGTGTTAATGCTTTATGTATTTGTATTTTTAAAATCGTATTATATATTTATGTTTCCAAATTTTCCTCATTGTATAAATTTAATTACTGAATATCTCCGTTTTCACAGGTAAGCAATCTTGTATTTTATTCTATATTTATTGTATTTACATCTTTTCTTGTTTCTTTCCCATTTAGATTCCCATTTGTGTCTGTGTCATTCTATTCTTGAAAGTTCCTACCACTTTTGATATACGTCTGTGAGTCTTCTGTTATACTTGTCGACACATAAGGAGTCCACCTAGAGTTTAAGAAATATAAATCTGTCTCTTAAGAATGAAACAAATAGTTTGTTCTGAATTAATAATATGGTTCTTTTGAATGTGTGTGCGCACTTGAGCAACCTTGTGACTGTAAGTGTTCACAATTATTACCCCCCCCCCCAAAAAAAACACGCGTAAATCAAAATAAATTATGTGCACAATTTATTTTGAACGATAAATTTATACGGGTGCTCTAGTTTTCTCCCGCATTTTTGATAAGCGGATAGAAAAAGTTACTTTTAAAAACAACAGTCTTTCAATATATTTCAAAAGGGAAAAAATAAAGACAAACGTAGAGGACAATCAGATGTCAAACAAATAATCCTTTATAGTTTTTTTACTCGTTAACTTACTATGCGAGCGAAGTTTAACCCTCATTATACTGAAAGTAGCAAATTCGAATAATACATTTTCTTTGAATTTTTATTCATTTTTTTAAAATCCAGCAGCAAGTGTTTCCATTCCACTAGATAGCATAGAGAGAAAAAGAAGAGCAAATCCTTCCGCTAAGCGAATTTATGTTTACTTTGTGTCAAACAAAAGGTAATAGGAAGAAAAAGGATTTATCTAGTGAAAAATGTTTAACAAAGTAACAAAGCGAATTGAGGTTCCCTTCGGTTTGAACCGCATATTAGGTGTAGTAACGTGGAAGATAAGAAATATAATGAAAACACGAAGTGATTTTACTAATTTATTGCTGTTTCTTCATATACATCTCTACGCAATGGTAAAAAAATAGTAAATACAATGAAAAAATGTAGCATTTGAATCTTTTTCCGGAATAACACCTCAATAGTTTTATAATAATATGCTTTTGTAATGGTATATAATGTATAAACATAATTATTAAGAAATACTAGCCGTTATCAACATGCTTTTAAGGTGTTTCATGATATTTTCTGTCTGTCTATAAGTTTTTTGATAACTAAATCTTCACATTAAGCGTTCGACTATATTCAAAATCATTTTCAATAGTATTGCCTCTTAATTTAAAAAGAACAGTACTTGAATTAGTAAAATGGATTTCCTTTATCTCTTAACCCGTTCAGGAATTGATGATTTTTCCTTTTTAAGCCTAACTCGATTTAAAAATTCTTATAAACTTATTGCTGTAATAAAATAAGTTGAAATTTATAATTTATAATCATTCCAAATTTCATAATTTCCAAATTCAGATCACGAGATCAGAACGAGAAAAACCCAAACCCACTTATGATACTGTGGGCCTAGAAATGATTACGTATATGTTGATCCTGGTTTTGAACGGGTTATACCCTCGGGATCTCATTTCTTCAAGCCGATATCCGAAAAATCTTTTATTAGAAGTTTTCTAAGCAACAGAAATATGTTTGCCAAATTTTCAGTGTGGTAATTTTCAGGAGAAATATTTTTGCAAAACTTTCAAGAGGTGTAACAGTTAAAACACGGAAATTTTGAACTATAACACCTAGCAGACCCTATGTTGCTAGTCGATTTTCCCCATAATCAGTTCTTAAACATTACCAAATCAAAAGATGTCTCGAATTCAGCAATCGTTTTCGGAACATGGGGAGGGAGGGGGAATGGTTTTCCACTGTTAGTTTCATATTTCGGTATTTTCCGTCTCCCACCTACACACACAAATTCTTCCTTGATCAAGGGAGTTTCAGAAAAAAAGTTCATTAAAAAACACACTTTAGCTCAAAATGAGTATTTTTAGATTTTTAGGTTTTGGGTATGGATAATGGGCTGATATAATGAAAAAAATTAACCGCATTCAACAATTAAAATTGTACAACACTCATTAGTGTCAGGATGTATGAAACTGCAGTTGCAGAATGTTACAAAAAATTATTAATATAGAGTATGGTCTCCTCAATCATATAAAAAGGTTTTACATCGTGGTTTTATACCGGACATAAGGGAGTTTAAGACAATTAATTCCACGTTTTCATCAACTTTGCTTACATGAGAGAGCCATCAGCACCCCTCACCTTTTTGGAGATTTTCTCAAACATTAAACAACAGAATAAGACCGCTTGGATTGCCCCCCAGAGCACCATTGGTATCAATGTTCTTGTCCTGGAGGCTCCCTGTTTCTCGCTTTTAATAGACACGAACAAACTATTCTAGCTCCTTTCGAAATTCACCTTAAGGCAGTGAAATTTTCCGAAGAATCCAAGAGCTTTGAAATGTGTACCAACTGTTCTTCTGAGTCGGCCTCGCCTGCCCATATCATCGATTGCCATCGGCTCAAAAAGTAGGATTTAGCTGACGATCCCTTGTTGTTGAATTTTTTGAGAGTGCACGACGTTATGGACCTGGTCTAGCACTGCTGGCCAATGGGGACGTGCAACAACAACAGGACTTGGATGGTTCTTTGAGGGTTTTGTGAGATTCATTTGCCGTTCCAAGAGCGTCTCAGCTAACGTTGGTACGGATAAGTTCTGGAGATCTAACTAGTCAATCTAATCAGCGAATATCCTCACTTTCCAGAAATCTATCGACCAGATAAGCTCTATGTGCCTCCCACTGTCATCCATTAAAATAAAGTCAGGGCTAACTGCATTTGTGAAAAGGTGAACATAGGGTTCTAAGACCTCTTACCTATACCTCACAAAAGTCACAGTACCTTTTGAAAAGATATGGAGTTGTGTGCGGTCATCCTACGTGATGTATCTTTAGACCATCAAGCTATTGTAATGGTCTATTTCTTTGACATTGGAGGGTAGGTAATAAGTTCCTGATTCTCTATGGAAGTATGGCGGAAATATTCAAAGTGAGTCTTATTTCCCTTATTATATGTATAACAAGAGTATTTTCAATTAATAGAAAAATTAATCAATCTACATTTTGTACCAAACCATCAATTGTACTCCTTACTCCCCCCCAAAAAATATATTACGCGACATTAAAAACCTCTATTTATATTACAGATATTTAGGAAGTGGGCTCAATTTTTAAGCATCACAACCAGTTTTCTGCTACACTGGTTGGAAGGTAACCAGTTAAATTTATTCTTTACAGTAGTGTTGTAGTATGCCATTTTCAAAACGTATATTTTGTGTACACAAGGATTTTAAGGAAACAATTACCCATAATGAAAATTAAGCCCAATTTGTATCATTGATTTTAAAATGTATGTTATTTACAAATATCCACATTTTTTTTTCTTTTGATTTATAATCGAATTTTTTTTATTTCACACATAGTCTATGAAACTGTTTTAAAATATCTGTAGCTACATTTAAACAGAAAAATTATTTTAAAAACTACTTTTATTAATCAATTAACTTAGCAATTTCTTACCTCCTAAAAGTGTGGGATTTTTTATGCAATTTAAAATGTAAATTTAATGGAGATTCTACAGTTCGAAATATTTTACTAAGCAAAAAAAAAAAATAATAGTAAATTTACATTCCTTCGGCAGGAGATCATCATCTACAAGATAATTGTTTTACAACCCCTGGTTGGGTGAATGAGTGAGTGTTGGGTTTATTGTCGCAAGAGCCGATTTCGGCTATAGTGCGCTAAACATTTGTGTTAAATAACAAAATCTTGGGCACACAATTAAAATTTTAAGATGATATAAATAAAGTATATCTAAAAGCTAATATTCATTAAAATCTTATAAAAAATTCATTTACAGTTCTTAAACTTGGAAAATGTTAGAAGGTGAATTTAAAAACATGGATAAATAATTTAAAACGTGAATTTAAATGTAAGCACGATATTTACAGACTAAATTTAAAATTATTTTGTTCAATTACTTTTTTTAATTCTATGTCGGCGTTATTTGTTGCTTGAATCCAGACTTGATACTCCACTCCATCAGAAATTCATCAGCAACGTCATAAAGAATCATTTCCTCATCTTCTGATGTATAATTAATGTTACTTCTTTTCGGCTTATGAGGTGTCATTTGAATTTCTATGTTGGGTTTGGTTCTTCCGTATAAGTTTCTCTTATTCCTCTTTTTAAAATTATTTGCGGCTTTAAGTTACAGCCGAAGTTCGGCTATTGGATGCACGGTTGGCTGAATTTCGGATGATAAAGATGAAGCAGAGGTACTTAAGCTGCCGTGCCCCTGTCCTATCTTGGACTGGGTTCACATTGCTCGACGCGCCTGGTGTAGAAGGAAAAATACCATCACCAACAAAAGCCATAACAATAATTATGTATTGAAGACAGACAAACACAATTAACAAGCACAAGTTCAATCTATAAGTGGAAACCTTGGAGTGATTCTCTAATATCTAGATTAATCCTGATACTCAAATCTAATACTCAAATCTAACATTCAAATCTAATACTCCCGTCTAAGTAATCTCAGCTATCAGAATTGACAAGGAGACGAACTCTTGCTAACCTCAGGTCGGTACTTAATTTGATTCCTTTAATGATTAATCTAATACTTTACAATAATACTATCAAATACGCGCAAAGCTCGTTGAAGTGATCCGTAGACAATACTTACATTTAGTTTGGTAATTCCTTCTCTCTCTCACGCTAACATTTACGAAATCTAGACTTTATATAGTCGAATTAATTAGCATATAACTATCTCGTGTTTTTCCCGAAGAGGCTGTGAAATAGAATAAATGCTGGCCCCAAAGTTACCCAAGAGGATTAGTTTGGAAATTCACGCGGATAGGCCCGTCACAAAGCTATTGCCAGAGGTAATGTTAGTAGTATTAGGAAACCGAGATTTACTTGTTTTGTCTAGTATTACTGAAGATGTGGAAGGAATTAGACCAGTTTGAGTCGATGAGTATGATGTGGAAACTACAAAAATTGTAGGCGTGCTTGGAATGGGATTGACAGAAGATATTGGTTTTAGACACTGCAAAGGTGGACAAAAGATATTTGTGATGTTTGGATCTGTTTGGGTGGTTGTAGAAATTGCTGAAGGTTTAGCAGCCTGAGCATATGTTTGGGTTAACTGAAGAACTATTAGTTTACGCGCTTCTAAATAAGATATGGTTTTTATTAGTTTTAATTTCTTGAATCTGTTTTCTAATTTCCCTTTTGGGCATAATTTAGAATTAGATGAATGGGGCATAGAATAATTGACGCACTTTGGCTCTAGACTGCAATCTGTGGAAGATTGTCCAACAGATGCACATCTAGAGCACGTCAGTTCACCGTGGCAGGAAGTTTGAGAATGTCCAAACCTCTGACACTTAAAGCAGCGAAGAGGATTCGGATCATATGGTCGTATTTTGCAGTTTAAATATCCGGCTTTAATAGAAGTGGGTAATTATGGACTATTAAAATTCAAAATTATATGCTTAGTAGGTAAATGAGTCAAATCTTTTTTTTATTGTAATTCTTCTGACCTGGGCAACCCCCTGGTCAGAAAGTCCCTCGAAAATTTCTGCTTCTGTAGCACACAAAAGTTCCGGCTCAGATATGGCACCTCGACAAAAGTGCAATGACTTGTGAGGAGTAACGGTTAAAGTGGAGTCTATATAGTCAACAAGAAAGATTTTGATTGTACAGCAGATACCATTTCTATCAATAAGTCCCCAGAACGTAATTTCTTTACAGATTTCGGGTCTCCACCTATTCCTTTAAGGGCTTTTTCCATGGCAAAAGGAGACTTCCTCGACATTTTGCTATTGAGTAATGATAAAATTAAAAAACGGGAATGTGAAGCCATATTGTCAACGTTGATATAGGGAAATGCAAAGCCTTTACCCGGGCACAACATATTTGGATCCATAAATGCGAAACAAACTTCATTCTGGCGTGCCTCCACCCACCACGGAGTCCAACAAGGGATGCAATGGGCCGGTCATCTGGCAAAAACCAGGTACGGCGTTTACCTGGAGTACACCCAGAATATAGTGCTACAGAATCAGAGCGATTATCCAATGGGTAAATCCGCCACCCTTTATTTGCAGCACTAACCCTACAGCAATGTCTCTCCGGGGACACCGAAGAGAGGTATCACCAGCCGATTGACAGGAGCGGGCTCACTCCTGCCACCCGTCTACAGCGAAGCGTGGGCCAAAGGAAACGCTAAGGTATCCCCAGGACACCATTTTCCTCCTTACGGGAAGCCGCACACGGCAAACATGCGGGTTGACAAACAACGTTGCTAGTAAAACACTAATATTAAAAATATCAAACATATAAAAAAAACCCAGAAAACAAAACAAATGCATACTTTACAAAATGAAAACCAAACTGTGTTAGTAAAAATATGATGTACATAATTCAAACAAAAAAGAGAAGTTGAGTAGTATCATGTGTATATAAAAATTATTCATCTGTGCTCTAAACGTGAAATGAAAAAATTGACGAATGGAATGACAAGACGAAGGGTCGAAAATAGAGAAGGATCACTACACCCGTGTTTACCAAAGAGAGTAAACCTCTTGGGAGAAGGAAAAGATCACTAGGGCACCTCGGGATTGTGACACCCGTACTCACCTACAGAAGGTGAGCCCTCTGAGGGGAAACCCCTGGTTGGAGAGGGGGAGGTAAGATATGGATATTCTATGTTTGTGGGGATGGTTATATGTAGAGTCTATAATGTGCTTTGTTCTAATAAGCATTAATGTTACTGTTTAAGCGTAATGTCTTAATCTTTCGACAGATCATTTCCATAAAAAGATTTTACTAAGAATCAAAAATGTAAAACACAACCTAAAATTGGTAATTTCTTTAAAACTGTATACAACTTTTATTTTCAAATTAAAAACTTTTATGTGGTATTTAGAATTATATTTACTTAATCTTTTTTGAAAAACAAACTCCTTGACATTCAATTAAAATATAGTTATGTTCTAGATGGTCAATTAAATTAAATCTTAATAATATTATGATAATCTTAGCTATCTTTTTTCAAAAGAATAACATTCACATTTAATTTACTTAATAGTTAGCGCTGAGACACTCTATTTTTCATTTTTTCACTGTTAAAGTTTTTTCAGTAAGATATGAATTCAAATATATATAAATTATCTAGGAAATTTTTATTTATTTTTATAAAAATAATTAAATCATTTATGAATGAAAATATCCATTAATTTTTCTATTATTTTTGATTCCTACACAAGAAAAATACAAATGAGAACATTGAGTCGCTTCTTGAAATATTGATTATTTGAAATAAATAAAGATAAGATTAATTAAAGAATGTGGCAAGATTATTTGTCTTAAAGAGGAAGATGACATAAAATTAATTGCATCTATAAATGAAATATCTTAAGAATTTATTTACTTCCATAATAAATGACTAAATTTTTTTACTTTATTAAATATTCTTGATTTCCCTTTTCAAATTTTCAATAAATGTTTCTCTTCGTTGCGATGAGGTAATAATTATTTAGTATTAATTAATGTATAAGGGTTTAAAAACAATAAAAATGTATAACTTTATTAATCATAACGAAAAGCAAATTAAATAAATTTACTAGCATTACTACAGTTGTAAATGATCTATTTTTATTTATTCATTTGCTGCTATAAATTATGTAGAATGTCATGTGATTCGCATTTTTTTAAACAAAGTATTTTTAAAGAAACTTATTTTATTTGCATTTATAATAATTTTTAGTAATAGAAACGCTGGGAAGTTTTTACTCATATCACGGATTTTATTTCTTTCTAGCTAAACATTAACCAATGAATTTAAAATTAAATTAAAAAAAAAACTAAGTAGTTGCAGATTTGTTTTAGAAAATAAACATGTGAAAGATAAATACATTAAAAGTCATTAAAATAAGCAATTAAGTTCATTAACTATTAAATTAATTTAATGGTCATTAAAATAAGTAATGATTAAAAAAGTCATAAATATTATAAAATTTTTCTGAAAATTTTACGTTTTGTTTTTTATGTCTGTCCACATTTTCAGTTTTACACTTTGGAAGAGAAACGGGAATTTTTAAGGAATCGGTCAACTTGGGTCGGATCCAGGGTCTCGGTCAAAACGGGAGCCTCGATAATATTATGAATTTGAATAATTTCAAGGGTCATATGTTGTTACTGGATATATTCTCCGAAAAACTTGAAATTTCGGACCGTATGTCAATTGGCTGCATGTGATGACCATCGTCTATGTATGGGCCTAGGCCTATCACTATATGCTATCATTACTCTTTCAGTCAAAAGGCGGCACTTGAACCAGCCTGTTAGTGCGATTGTAAGTCATGCGTGTTTAGTTGTTTCGAGTAATTGTTCATACGAGTTTTTGACAACGTATGTTGTATATTGTCTACTTTTAAGGGTCATGTTAGGGCCAACATTTAGGGGCCTAGGGCCTCAAGAAGTCTTAATACATCGGTGGAAGAGAGTTCAATAGATATAATTTTTATATAAGTATTTTAATAAATATCTAAGTAAGCTTAAAAACACTTCTTTCTTACAAAATTACTAAGCCGTAACCTTTGTATTTCATGACATATACGAGGGTCGCTCGTGTCAACAGAGACTTTTCTTTTTTCTTATCTTTATAGATTTAAATGGACGCCTTGTCTGGATTAAAATACTCCTGGAGTAGAATATGGAGTCTGCTGCATAGGCTGGATGTCTATGCAGTAAAACCTGTCACCTGTGTCCTGTTACTGTTAAGTGGCACTCATTTCCCGCGCTTCTGGATAAACTGTTATTCAAGATAGCTGGCAATAGTGTAAACGTATACGTGGAACAACGTGCCATGAGGATGCTTTTAGAGAAATGGGGCATAAAAACTGCTGAAAGTCACGGAAACCTACACGGTCAACACGGTGATGTGACACTCAGTCACAGTAAGTGATTTGAATGGTGTAAACGCTTCAGAGATGGCCGTAGCTATTTTCCTGATGATCCCGGTCTAAATGAATCACAGCCCATGGTAGTCATTTCTGAGAACATTCAGGAAGTGGAGCAGCTGAACTTGCACAATCGTAATATAACCTGTCATGAAATAGCAAGGGGGTATAATTTGTCGTTAGGAATCACACGAATACAATAATTCATGATAATTTGTTGTTACAAAATGTGAGTGCACGCTGGGTCCCAAAGCAACTGTCTGCTTTCGACAGAAACTGAACAGTTGAAGTCTGTAGGGAACTGAAGGAATGCTATGAAAGAGAAGGCCACGATTTTCTGAATCACATCATGACATGTGACAAAATACGGATTAATGAATTCACCCCAGTATCCAAAAGAGCATCGATGCAGTGGAAGCATACGGAATCACCACCTCCCAAGAAATTTTGAACAGTTGCGTTTAATAGTAAAGTGATGGCAAGTGCATTCTAAGCTAAGCATGGAATTATTAACTTTGATTTTTTTACTATATGGTGTCAGTACTGACAGTGAGTATTACTACCGTGTTCGGCGTGATGTGCACAAGAGTTTACGGGAGAAATGTTCGATTTTGATCACAAAGTGCGTGGTTTTTTTTTCAAAATAATGCACGACCGCATAAAGTTCAACGTAAATTCCAGTTTCTCCAGGCTCGGAGATATTACCACTTGTGTATAGTAAGAATTAGCACCAAGTGATAATCACTTGTTGGAACCCCTGAAGGAATTCCTTGGAGGAAATCATTTCAATACTGCTGTATGGATATTTATGACACTATACATTCTTTTAGATCATTTTTATATATGCCATAGCGCTAAGTTTTCGATTGCATTGAAAAATATTCTTAAAGCCCTCACCTTAAGATTTATAAAGGACAGGACTTGAATTTTTAAAACAGAATTGCATTCATCCTTCAAAACCTTGTTACAATACTCTTCGAATAGATTTCCCAAAACTTAGTTTTAGCGGAACTCTTATCAAGAAAAGTAGCATGCTTACCTGAATTAAATTCTGTAAGTCTAATAAATCCAAAGCTTGATGCTCTTTTATTTGTGAGTGAGTGAATATTAACGTCGCAATGATTAGCAACACGAGGGCTTTTGGCGACGGTCCGCGTAATTTTGAACCATGGTCAAGTGACGCGGACGAAACCTGAGCTGGCACCCCTCTCCTAACTACCACACCACACCAACGGGAGGACTTTTGAGCTCTCGACAGATTTAACGTGCATCGCTCCCCTACACGGTGGATCTTTAGTGGTACTGGGATCGAACTCATGACACGCTAGCCATGATCCGATGCCTAGACCACTTGGCCACCGCGGCCTCTTTTATTTGTAACACACGCCTTCCTAACACCCCTGTAAAACACCTTGGAAATCTATTTCCCTCTTTTCTGGATCGCTACTAAACAGAAGAAGCATGTTTGCCAAATTTAAAAGTCAGGAGATGTAATAGATCAATACCTCATATTTAATCTATAATGCCCACATAGTTCCCTGCAAAACCCCTTTTTCACAAAATATGTCCTTATTAGATTTCTTCTCAACAAAACATTATCCCTGCCAAATTTTAAGTGTGCAGATCTAATTGATCAAAAGATTTCGTGATGATTGTGTGAGTGAGTCAACTTTTTCTTGCATATATACATGAAAAATGCATGTTATTATTATTATACTCTCTCTATATATATGCCTGTCTATATATATATATATATATACGTATGAAGTAATTAATAAAACTTATATACAAATCTCACACACGCACGCATATATATATATATCCCAACCTGAACTAAATCCGTAGTACATTCCCTTTTAAATTTGAAATATATTTCTTTCTATAAATCTGATGGTAATCTTATGTTCAGTCTGTACTTGTTTGGTAATCAGGTTCTTAAATATCCACTCATAAAATTATTTAACACCTGATGCCACTTACATCTTGGCCGACAAACTAAGATCGAATTACTTAGCCTTTTTTTATATATCGGCTGAAAGTTCGGATTAGAATGCAACATTAAGCGTCCAGGGATTAGATTGTTTCGTATTTTTTTTCGAATTCTAAGTTGTCTGAGATCTGAGGTATTAGGAATAAGTGGTATTAATGAACTATGATTCGCCAACGCATGCGTTCCAAAAATAGACATTATTTGTTCACCTACAAATCACAATGGTAAAGCAAATGATGAAATCCGATGGGTAAGGCAACAAATATTTTGAATGTATTTTAGATATGCGTACACATGTGTGTATTATGCATGGTATTTAATAAACTCAACTTCAGGCACTGAAATGACTTTAATATAATAGAAAGAAATGTGATTCAGATTTTGGTAACTTAAAAAGATGGATCCCGCAGTATTAAAACAATGCTGATAGAAGACAGTTTTTGAATTAACATAAATTGGGTTTTAACATGTTTTAAGACTATTTAACTTTTCTCGATTCTATTTAAAATACAGAGCAAATTCCTATAAAATGTCTGCATCCCCGATAAATAAAAAGGCAATCTACCTAAAGGTGCATTTGAAAATGCTTCGATCATGATGAATCGAAGACAGTAAATTAGTTATTGCAAAATGTGTGTGTGTAACGAAGTAAAAAAAGATAATAAAGGAAAGTTTTGGTAAAACTTCTTTTATCTATAACAGAAAGTGAAGTTTTCCCATATAATTTTTGAAAAAAAAAAGTAAAAATGCACTTAAATATTTTTTTTAATTAAAATTGTATATATATATATAATACACTCTATCCATTTATTAAGTGCGTATACATACAATCAGCTCTCCAATTTTCATAGAAATTATTATATCCAACAACTGTTTTCATCAACCGTTAGATATTTTAAGAAAGAAAGGAAAGTAATTAGATGGTATGTTTTAGACCAATCAGAGATCATAGAAGCCCATTGCAGTAAAAACAAAAGTAAACCATATTTCTTATAAAAATTCAAAGATATTTAGAACGTTTAATAAACGAAAGAAAAATCATTTTTGAAATAGAATCCTTTGAATTTAAAATACGGCGTTGAAAATAATATTCTGGACTTTCTAAACTTCAGATGACGCATAATGCTTTAAGTCGTGAGCTTTCTTTCCGGAGTTCTCATTATAGATTTAAAATTTTACTTCACCAAAAAACATTGTTCCATACATATGTGTTTTTAGAGATAAAATACGTTCAATGGAACTGAGTCTAAATTCTTCAACTGGTAAGGTGTGAAAATAAAATTATCAAATTAAATATCGTCGTTGTAAAAATTAAAAGGTTTAATTGCAAATTATAGCTTAAGCATTAAAAATGGAAAATTACATTCAATATAAAAAAAATGACAATTATTTTTAATTTGTGGATTTAGAGATAAATAGCTATTACATAGTTTATTCAAAAACTTGTATTACAATCAATTTATGTTTCCATACAATAGAGTTTATACCTTTAACTATAGTGTGTGTGTGTATCTTGGATTGTTATATATATAATACAATTCTCTTTCTCAAAAATATTCCACAAAAATTTATTCAACTCTTTAAGATATTACAGTAAATAAAACAAAATTTCAATGTAATTCTATAATTAGGTAAACAAAAAAATTGCCATAAATGAAAAAAATATATATTTTCACTGAAGATAGTTGTTTTACATTTCATAATTTTTTTTACTAACAAAATATTCATAAATATATTTAAAATAATTAAGAAATAATGTGTAAATCATGTACAAGGTAAATAATATCTAACTTTGAAATCTTTTAGAGTTTCTGTAAGGTATTCGGCACCATTAGAAGTTACTCTCAATTCGTAAAATGTGTTAATTCTGATATATGTACATGTTACACGGAAATCGATTTCATGAATTTTTAAGTAATAGAGCATGCTCATGAGTCTAGAATTTGAATTGTAAAAGGGACGTGATTCCAGTAAAACTGAAATGGATTTCTGTCTCCATTCAACTGATCTTTCCTAAAACTTATAAAATTCTAAAGAACTCAGCAAAATAAAGAAAGATTTCGTTTGAAATATATTCCAGTTTATAGTCTGGAGTAATACAAATATTCCAGTGATATAGTTATAGACTCTACTATAAATTGCCACTATTAGAAATAAATCTTGTTGGAGAACCTATAATTATAGGTGGCTTATTAATAAATCCTTTCGTGATATTTTCATAAGAAAGAATAATTTGTTGACGGAAAAAAATTCTCTCAGTTTGTCATCTAGTTTAATGTCTTCCCTAGTTTTTTTTTTTTTTTTAATTTGATAAAAACATTTTGATATTCTTTCTTGTTCAATGGTAACATTTTCTTTCTTAGTATGAGGCATAATCTATTAGATAATTTCAGCTTATAAATTATACTTCTTAATTAAAAAACTTCTAAAATTAACTGATTCTCCTTTTGCACAATTTATTTTAAAAATTTACATTTAAATCATTTTTATTCAAATCATGAGCATTTGATTGTATAACTCTTGAAATTATAAAATTCTTCAGTTTAGTAACTCTTAACTTTTTTAGTGAATGATTATTTTTTGGTAAAGATCCAAATAAAAATATTTGTATAATACCACGTAGCTCAAGTGAAATATTTTTTTTTGTATTTAAATAAAAACAACGGATATTATTATTCTATATGATTTATAATGTTACTTATTAAATCTTCTTAAAGACAGAAAAGCTAGAGATTTACATAAAAGTATAAAATATCTTCCCTCCCCCCCAATATTTTCATAAAATATGAAACAACGATATTATGTTACAATCTCCAACACTACTTTTTCTTATTACAAGGCTAAATGATCATACCTAAGTTTCATTTTTTAGATTGGCAATCATACGGAAGTATCAATTTCGGACAATATTTTCTGCTTGCAAATGCACATTTATCAAAGACGGGTGGAAGCCATTTGGGACGCAGGTGTTGATAATGTCTGCTTTTTGCAGAAATTTTACCTGCCTACGTGCGAGGCTATAGATTCAATCAAGAAGTGCTATCCAGTAAATTCTTGTTAACATTTTTTAACCATGTGTTTATAAGAAATAGATAATAATATGTCATAAAATCTTTTGATTGATTTTTTGAATTGAAAAAGAATCCGTATGTTTTATATAAACACTTATAAATATCTTTCTATAACCTATTTATTTTCATCAACTTCATATACCATATTTTTTTCCTTTAAAATAACTTGGATGTTTTTTCTCTCTTGAGAGAATCATTGTTACTTCTTTCTTGCATGTTTTTCTGTTAAAGTAGAAAACTGAATCAATGCGAGAACTATTCGCAGCGGCCTACGTAATTTTGAACCATGCTCAATAGACGAAAACGACACATAAATAAAATAGCATTCCTCTCTTCAATTTTATATATCGCACTAAGTGAACTCTTTGAGCATTAATAGATTTAACGTGCATTATCTACTCTGCATGTCTGGGTTTTCAAGGCATAAAGTTTTGAAAGAGCAGCTCGACAGAAGCAAATCAAATGGTTCGCGGCTATAAGCTTGTTCCTGGTAAAAAGGTTGCAATAAAAGATAAAAATTCATATGATTTTGCATTTGAATGTGGAGGTCACATAGCCCTTTTTCATATGCATTATGTTCACATACTGTTTCTTGTGAATAATACTAATAAATTAACCCGGGAGAAGGCGCTCAATAACGTTAATGGTTACGCGGGGAGATGGGGGGGGGGAGGAATCACCCCAATCCATTTTGAGTATAATTCTTTAGTGCATGATAAAAATCGTAATTCCAATAAATAATTTAACTAAGAGAATGCGTACTTATGTACTTTTAAGGATTTTCAATTTTTCTTTGATAATTTGAGAAATAAATCCAAACTGAACTAAAATGTTTCAAATGTGGTTTATTTTAACAAAGGACACAAATCACTGACAACTTTCGCTAACATTACAAGTATGATATTTGCTGGCAAAACTTTCATATTTTGTTCAAGTTATTGTAGTCTTATTGCCCTTTGATGATTGACAAATAATATGTTAAACTCTTTCCTGCTTGTGTCATTTTGAAAGGAGGCAATGTGTTGTGTGGTACACTTTTGGCTTCATATCTTTCTTGATGGAGTTTTCTTAGGTGGCATTTGAAAATTTTCATTTCAAATCAAACGCTTCAAGTTTATTGTTTTTCTGAAATTTATTTTCACTACCATGATTAATATCCATTATTTCATCAAGTCCTTCCCTTGCAGTTTCAAATTCATCCAATACAGATTGCAGATGGGCATTTCTTTTTTTTATATTTTGTTCATATACATTTATAACTCAGAATGAATGATACAACATAGAAATAAAAACTACTAAGTCGTTCACAAGAGAAAAATATAGCATGTTTATAGAAAAAAATTTGGATCAAAAGAGTTCGCTCAGGGAGTTTAGTCACCCCCAAGTACCTTAAAACTGTAAAAGATGTTTGCCATTCCCAAAAATGGAGAAATGTGACAAATACATTTTTTCCCTATGTAGACAGCCATGTAGAAGGATACTAACAGCAGATCATTTGTAACAAATAAACAGTTTTCCCAGAATTAAAGATTTCAAGAGCATTGGCTGACTCTGTGCCTCGTGCTACAGCTCCCGGTTTAAAATGCAAGAAATTGTTCATCGATTGTGATTTTTTATAAGGTGTTTTTTTTTAAATTTTATAATGCAAAATTCATTAAATATACGTTGTTATACTACAGACGGTTATTTTTATGTTAAATGTACATTTGAGAGAGACTGCATACAATTCATTTTGTTAAATATAGTAACATTTCAAATATATGTGAATAAATTTATCTTCAAAATGATGATGCAAATTAAATAATTTTTCCCCGAAAGAGTTTCTTATAATTTTTTTGTAATATTTTGGCTTTGTATTTACATATTTGAAATAATAATACACAATCTGATAGTTTACATAAATTTAAAGAATGAAATTTTTAAATAGAGAGAGATCGAATGCGCCAGGTCTGAATGGATTATGAGGCTCGAGTGCTGAGATATTGGCCAAAAAACTGTAAAGGGGGTGATGCATCGGGGGGAGGATGCGTCCCAACAGATATGGTTTTTAACAATAGTTATTACGATCTCCCAAATATCAGTTCCTTAGCACCAAAAAAGTGGCATGTTAGAAAATATCCTAGTCCATAGAAATAACATGGATGACTGATATTTTAGTGGGCAAGCCCTCCCCTATCCCAACCACAAGCACATAGGTATCAAATACATGAGAGGGGGGGGGCACGCCAATTCGATCGGCACCGATAGCCAAGATCTCTTCGTAACTTCCTAAGTTATAAGATAACGGTGTGCGCGCGCATCGGTGTCGTCACATCCGTGACGGTGTACGCGCGCATCGAAAAAATCCATCGCATCCTTTTTTCCTAACTTCCCAAAAGAAGTATAACTTCAAAAAATTATTTAAACTTGATTACCTAGCTTATTTAAAAAACTAAAACAACAGCCCATAAGGGAAAGGTCTACTGTGTCCACATCTCAGTCGTCTGAAGCGAAACGCCCAGAGTTTAGTCCCTTAGGAAGCTTGCATTTCTCGACCGACTGAAGGGATAAAAGGCTGAGTTGACCTTACCCGGCCCAAGCCGGAAACTGTGGTGAGGAAGAGCGATATACTACCACTTAGCCACTGGACCTCTAACTTATTTTTAAATTCAAACAAAATAATCTTTGCTCAAAATTAAAATGTTCAACACATATTTCTGGAATACCTCGTTTTATTTTATAGATCATTCGAACAAAACTCGGCTGATGCATGTTATATTTATCGAAATTCCATATTCTCGCAAAATTGGGACTACAAGGCCAGTAGTTCAACTTCGCTGCTTCATCGGCCAATGTATCAAGTGTTGTAACGAAATAATATATGTACCCACGTAAGAGATATACTGCCATCGAGAGAAAATAAAGCTAACAAGTTCCTAATATTAATCTCTAAACTTAACTCAAATGAATGTAATAAATCAAAATAACAAACTACGTGAAATTTAAATTCAAGAATTACTATTTATTGGCTCTAAATTATTAATGAATTTCTAAATAACTTCTATTAAAATTGGTTTTATGTACTATCTCTTTGATTTTTAATAGATGACTCTGTTTAATTTATGAATATTAACAAGGACTATTTGACTATTAATGTGTCCCTAAAGCAAGATTTGAATCGTAATTTCTGACATTCAAGGGAATCGAGAAACTCTGAAAGGGAATCAGAGATATAATTTATTCTATTGCAATTTATTAAAATATACTAAATTACCATAAGTCCAGGTTCCTCATTGCTTGGCAACACTGATAGTCAAATATATATATATATTGTTACTTTTAAGATATTCCTCCATTATGTACGAGTGAAATACTTTGTATGCAGCTCTCTATATATATTTGTAAATTGCAAGATTTTTCTAATTTCAAGATCCTTTTTTTTATCTCTATCATTAATTTACATTGTCTTCCCTTAGTTTATCATTTATTGCAGGGAAAATAATTTTATTAAATGCAATGCACAGGTAACTTAAATTTTTAAAGTCATATTAATTTTTGTACATAGCATCTGTAATAAATTTAATGTATTCATATATTTGAACATATAAGTTTTATATAACTCCATATATTTTAAATATATAATCACTTCCTCTTCAATATAGCGTATTTTTTAGTTTTTTCATTGCGTCTTTAAAATTAAATTGTTTTCAAAAACCATATCAGTTTTGACAGAAGAAAAATAATTGAATTTCATGAACTGATGAAAACTGAGCACAAGCACTCCCTCCCCCTAAAAGGAAAGCCTTCAGGAAATCTCCCTTAACCTACACTAAAAAATAAAGTTTCTGTGTTTCAGCTGTTTTGGCCAAACTAATCAACCCAGAAGTACGAACCCTTGCTCTTAAAAACTAAAGGTCATTTTTTTTTTAACCTCGAAAAGAATTTTTTCGAAATTCGCTGTAGAGTTTTCTTATAACTCAATTTTTAAGCGTTTTTCCAGATAAATAGAAATATGACGTGTCAACTCTAACTCTTCGAAAATTAATATCATGAGCAGTTTTTGGGAATTGCTGTACATTTTAATATATATGATTATTATTTATGATTTCATTTATTCATTTTTTTCATTCGTTGTGGTGGAATTAGAATGGTTTTTTCAAATAAATCGTCGAAAGAAATGTTCTTTCAAAGTTTCCTTTTTATTTTGACAACACGAATTTAACTTAACTCAGTGGTGCACCAGCCCATTAGCGCCAATGTCTGCAGTGCCCAACTCAGTATTCATCACATTGGGCCCCGAAGTGCATGAGTAGATGTTCCGGTCAGGTGATCCGTCTGACGAGAAACCTTCAGTGTTAAGTTCGCAAACCACTTTGATACTTTTTTATCAATCCACTGAAGGAATGAAAGGCTGAGACAGCCTTGACCACATCCCGGGGTTTGAGCATACTTGTGGTGTGGAAGCGTGATGCACTAACTACTCAGCTTCACACGGATTTATATACAGTCCAATTTCGATGTCTTGATATGTGAATTTTTTTTAATGAAACGTATTTTAACATTTTCAGTATTTTCAAACCGAAAGAATTTAATTTTGGAAGTTTTCTTTGACCAAATGGTCATACTATGCGGCTGGAAGTGAACAAGATGTACCGTTAGAGTGTACTAATATTCAGGCAATAATTTAGTTCCAAGCTTTTACTTTGTGACCGAGAACCTTCTGTGTCGTGATATCAACATCGGTTGGATTGAAGCCCGCCAATCGCGATTTTTCCTCGCCAACGTGAGGGGGCGATATTAAAGCATAGTCACAGCGTTAAATTTATGTATGTGTGCATATATTTTTTGTTTATGATTATTTCGTATATACTTCTGTGGTTTGTAATAATGCATGATGATTGCATAATTAAACAACTACCTATCTTGTAAGACATATAATGTTTTTAAAGCTACTACATTTATTGTACTGGCCACTTTTAAAAATGTTTGCTTTCCACAAAATGATCTGCTTTATTTTATACTCCTGATTAATCTTAACTGTACTATGAGCAGCAAAAAAAGGCTGATTACACTCTTTAAACCTTTAAACTGTATCTGAGAAATTTTTGCTTTCCCCATGTTGTTTATTAAAATTATGTTAATTTTTAAAGAGTCAACAATGCAAAAAAATTTGCACATGATTTGGTACTTATCAGTTGCAAGGACCTTGGGTTTGTGATTATTTTTCCATATTATCATGATCTTGAATGTTGGTGGTATTATCAATTGACGGCTGTGCTTGGGGGGTACAATCCATTTGATGGTGATATCGTGAAGGAGAAGGTCGTTGGCCAAAGTAAGTAAAGCTTAGAACTAAATCATCACTTGAATATCAGTACACTTACTAGAGAAACTGAAACGACTTGAACATACAGAAATTAGAAACTTAAAAACATGGCTGCTACAGTATTCTAAACAATGCTGACTACGGGCAACTTTTAATTTTACATAAAAGTAGGGTTTAACTAGTTTTAGGGTTATCCAAACTTAACCCTTTCTAATTATAACACAAAGTAAAATCCTCTTAAAAATAACAGACGGAAGATCTAAACTCATTATAAGGAAAAGGCCATAAAGATATATTCAAAATTTCTTCAAAATGAATCAGTGGCAAATAAAATGTTTTGCAAGAATCAAGATCGAAATACAGATTTAAATCTAGATTAATACAAAACGAATTGTAGAATAATAAGTATAAACTTATTTTCACCAAAATAATCAATACATATTATAAAAGAAAGCGTTCAACGCGTGCGCACCGTTAAAACTCAGAAACGAGTCCAGGTACCATTAAGAAATTTAAATGATGTTGTAGCTATCTATCCCCCATCCATGAAGATGGTTCTCGATTTTACCTGGACCGACTCCCAAAGGCGTTGTGAGGGTTTAAGGGGCGTTTCAAATAAATATTCTTGTTTTTTGAACTATTAGATTTTATGATTTGAAATTTTGTGGACACGTTCCTTTGATAGAGTAGAGATCCGCTTTAAAAGGGGGTTTGTGAAAATTTACTCCCAAGGGGCGATGTGAGGGCTTAAGTGGATTCCAGATAAATAATAAGTGCACTCATTAAACATTACTTTTGTTTTTAATTACATTGTTCTGAAACAGGTTTTACTCTCCTTAAAATTCAGCTTTTATATCAAGATCATACTATATATATATATTTTTTATTTTTAAAATATTAACTCCCGTGCGAAGAACGTGTATTTCAGCTAGTTATAAATTTAAACACTAAAATTTTTACAATAACATTATTAATATTTATATATATTTACAGTATACATATGTAGATATTTCCATTGAAAACATTTACTTTCTATTAGGACCTCACATAATCTATTAATATCAGTAAATAAAATTTTGAACATATTATAAACATTTTGTCAAATTGCATTATAATTTGATAATTTAAGTTTTATTACTTCTATGATCATTTTCCGAATTCATTCCCGATTTTTTCTTTATTTCTAAGGGGGTGCTGATTGGTGTTTTACCATTGCAGACCTAGCACATTCCCGGAAACTGGTATCTCTTTTTAGAGTGGCACCCTATAGGCGGATACTAATCGCTGCAGGTAATTTTGATGCCCAGTTTCCTCCCTAGATAGAGGCACCTGAGCTCCGACAATGCGAACCTGTACTAGTATTTAATTTTGTCAAAAACACCTGAAACAAACCCAGACCTTCTAGGGATATTTTGCATGCCATATAATCATATAACATGGCTGCTGTTGATTTTCTGCATCATGAAAATTGACTGACTTGGGCCGGGGTCGAACCCGCAACTTAAGGGGTAGAAGGTCAGCGACAAGCCAATCACGCCATCCAACCGGCTTTAACAGAAATGTAACAATGAATATTCCCATGTGTGGGAATATAGTAAAACTAAAGTAATGATAACAATTTAATAATTGTTAACTCAAGCATTTACACATTTCCATCGTTTATTTTATTCAGAAAATGCTATTGAATATCATTTTGCTTTCATTGGAAGGTAAAAGTTTTATGAGGATTAGTATTAATTTCTAATGTTTCAAAGCAAATTTAAAGTCATTGTTTTCAAGTTATATTCTAATTTATGTTTGAATTTTCTCTTGCGTCATTGTTTTTTCCCTTTTAAGGGGATAAATTTCCCTTCCTTTCTCTTTCAAGATGTAATCCAATTAAAGTGCTATTACGATAATGCAGCATGAGTTACAACAAAAACAAAATTCATGGATAACTAATCTTTTAAATATAGAACAAAAGACGAGAAAATGAATGATGAGATAAATTGCATAGCTGCTGAATCTAATTTGGAATGCATTATGTCACAGAAAATTTATGGATTTTGTTTGTTTTTACAAGTCCTTTTAAACAATAACCGTGATTAAATTAATTAACTTTAAATTGCTTGAAACTAGATATTATATAATAACATGGAAAATACATTTTTCTAAAAATTTTTGTTAGTACTTTTATCGAACTTTGCTATGTTCATTGTTATATCTTGGTGAAATTCATTTACTACATTTCTCTAACAGTGTTTTGAAAATAATTTAATTAAAATTGTGATGTACTGCATTATATTTGAAACTGAATGTGAATAGTTTATTCTTGAAGTTATTTAATTTGATGTATGCTTGAAAGAACCTGTAACTAATACTTTTCTGCATTTGATGTACTCATATCCATTCTATTCTCCCTTGACAACAATAATTTATTTACATTAGAGAAAGCATTGTTATATGTGTTGCTTTTATAATTCAATTGCAATTTTATTTTGAAATAATTTCAGATGACAGAGCGATAATCACTATTACTTTCTTTCAAAATGTGACTTAAAGATGGCTGAAATTTCTGTTTTTACAAATTTTTATATTACAATAATAATGTTTTAAGTTATAATCTACAATATTCTATAAATGTTTTGTTAAATATAATAATATAATAATTACTGATAACATTATACTAATACTTTAGGTTGAATAAAAATTGCTGAAATAATTAACCCAAATTACATATTAACTGAAGTCTTGAGATGAGACGGATGCTTTTAGAAATTTAGTTACAACAGAACATTATTTTCTTATGGTTTATATTTATTGTAACATTACAATGTTCTTATCTTAAGATATTTTTAGCTTCAAAATGAGCCACAGCAGACCACAGATTATGTTTTAAAATTTAATATCAAAAGGCACTTAATTTAAATAACTTTTTTGAATTTTAATTTATTTAAAAACCAGAAGTTTTGGAGCCATGAAATCATGATTACATATTGGTATCATCCGAATCATGAGTTTGAGTACTGGTGCTACTTAAATCCCACCGTGTGTTGTTGTTGTCTCACACAAATCCCCTTGGAGCAAGAAAACCTACACCAAGTCCATTTGACCATTCCATAAAGGAATGTCACAAGCCAGATCCTGCTCTTTAAACAACTGTCCTAGGGATATGCCCCAACAGTCCAGAAGATGAGCAGAAGTACGGATTGAGCAGGAACAGTTACTGAACGACTTTACCCCTTGCACAAATGTCATCACCGCAGGGGACCGCTTCTAAGGCGCGCCAAGGCCATCTGAAGAGCACTGGAGCTTCTGCACTGTAGAGATAGACGAGGATTCTTAGCTGCATACTAGTAATTAGTAGGAGGGTTTGGCCAAGTCAGATTCATTTTAACTCTGTGAAGAGAATGAATTTAAGAATGGCTCAAGCTAGAGGAACTGGAGTCAGGGAGATCACAGTCCCTACCAAGCAGCTCACCAGAGTGTGCAGGCACACCCACATGCGACGGTATTCACAGGAGACACATTTTTTTCAGTTAACTTGTGGAGCTTATTGCCCTCTTTTAGGATTAGTATGAAAGTTTGGAGAGTGTGGCTTCCATTCAAGTGCTATATCCCTCGTCATTTGAACTGATACTAAAAATTCAAAGATTTTCCTCGCCTTGCTTCAAAGTGTGACTTTAATAATCAACAAGTCCTTTAAAATCTATTCCGTAGTTAAATGGATGAGACTGGATTCCAGAGTTAATCATCACGTGTTGAAGTTATAGGAGTTAAGTGGTGGCTTTATCATTTAATAGAGACTAAAATTTAAAAGTTATGTCCCCAATATCCCTCATTTTATCTGTAAGGAACAGGATTTCAAATGAAAGATCCAATGTCGTAAATTTAATATGTGTATGATTCATTTCTGTATAGTACTAAATAAACAGTCCATCTTTTGTTTAAAAAAATGACATCAGTATATTGAATCACTAAAAAAATTTAATAAGCATGCTAATTTATAGTAAAGTAACAATATTTTTAGTTTCCGGAATGAATCTTTCTGTTAAATATTGGAACCAATTGACATCGATGCATTATTGTCGCGATAAAAATTGATCCTCGATCACATTTTCCCCTTCTAGTCTTTTGAGTTCTTCAAAATGTGTCATCAATCCTGGTATTATTTTCCCATCTATCTCCTGTTAAAGATTTTCATTCTAATATTTGACATCTCGTTCAGGACTCGCTCATGTGCAAAATGAATATTTGTTACATAAAGGCATCCTATTAAATAATTATTCTAAAATTATTTGTATTTTACTTCATCTTTGTATTTTGTAACTTTATATTACTTATTATTAATAAGTGAATCTTATAGCATTGCAATCCATTATTTAAGATATATTGTAGCTTGTGGTTGATTGTTTAGTGTCGAAGGTTGTTGGCAACAGACCTGGTAATTTTGAACCCTGGTAAAGGAATGAGATCGTAATTTGGGAACCAATTATTCAAACTCTTACACAACGTACACCTATACAGGTTTAACGTGCATAAGTCATCTATGTGGTCTTCATTGTCATCAGGACATGGACTAGAGATTCTGCTACAGAGAAATCTTAAAATAAATGCAATATTTAATTAACGGAGAGGATTTGGATTGAATTTTTCAAAAAATTTAATTATGTTGAATTTTTCAAAAAATTTAATTATGTTACTTAGAGATTATGGTTACAGACAGATTACAGTTTTATTTAAAGGACTGGAGTAAAATGTATGCTAGTTATAATTAGAGTACTTATTAGGGTAATGAGGTGTATGGACGTTTAAATGCCAATAAAATTCTTTTTGCGTTTTAAAGAAAAGACACACATAATCGAAGAGAAAGTGCATTCCATTCCATTTACATGATATTTTTTAGTGTTAACGGTTTTACTTACAACAATTATTCCCTTTATTGAATTATTAATTTAGAAAATTAGCTTTAATTGGTGAAAATTAATATGCGATATATCCTTGATTTATGAATTTTTTTTAATTTTCATATCAGTAAAGGGTTATTTTTTTGTATGCAGACACACACACATTGCTGGTGTAAAAAGAATGTATCTTTTACACTGATCTCCGTGTTCTTTGCACGAAGCCGGATTTTAATTTTAAAAAAAGACACATTTACTTTTTAAAGATATAGTCATCAGATCTATTGTTTTGAGGAATTAAAAAAAATATCTGATTAAGAGTTATTATTAAAATCATATAAAAATGTTCTGGGCAAAACAATTTACAAACCTATGTAGCATGAAGCAATTAACTAGTTTTGTTGCTATTAAAAGTGTAAAAATCAAGGTGAACAAGTCAAGGTTACAGATTACTTTATTGATCACTTTATGATAAAAGAAATTGTTATATAAAACAAAAAGATCGTGAATATTTTATTTTGTACAATTTTAATGAAAATACCTTTTTATGAAAAAATCCATTATTATTCCTACATGCAACAATAATTAAGGAAAGCGAAATTACAGAAAGTCCAACTAATTACTATTTCCACTTTCATTTATTTTATAAATGATCGCACTGAATTTCCTATTCTACAAGTTAACTTTGGTGTTGATATAAATCTTCCTATATGATCATAAATATAATTAAACAATGTTCACGAAGCACAGTTATTGTTACAAAAAGGAATAGATGAATCCTGAAGTCCATATGAATTTGATGATTTACGATAAATAAATTCAGAATATATGCGTCATGTAAACTCATGTAATGTAAAAAACTAATATAGTATGGTACGTTTTTTTTTTTTTAAATAATTGCGTATTTGCATCATACGAACAATTACTTATTTGTTATTACGAGATATATTTACAAATAATTACTTATTTGTATCACACAAGATATATTTTCGAACAATTACTTATTTGCACCAATTGATATATATTTTCGAACTATTATTTATCGTGCAATAATTTACTTAAAAATGAATTAAATTTTATGTAGAAAATTTATATCCTGATTTTCCAAAAATATTTATTATTTTATTTATTTTAGCTAAATTAAATTGATTAAGGTATTGATTAAATTTTTTCGGAGCCACACACACAACAACAAAATGCGTATAAATTAAAAAAAACTTTGCAAAAGCGTATAAATGAATATTTTTTTAATTTAATAACGGATGAATTAAAACAAGCATATAAAAATTGTCTTAAGAATATACTGAAAAAAATGACATAGTTTCAAAGCATTCTCCTGTAATGAAAAACATTTTTGTAATAATAATACTTTGCCAGTGTGTATATATATAGTTAGGACTTCTTTTCAGCAACTTAACTAGGATATTTGAGATTTATTATTTATGAGTGGATTTATTCATATTTTAATATATCAGACTAGTGAAATTTTATCAAAAAACAGAAGTTATTATTTTAATTGATTGTAATTCTAAAAATAATGGAATGTTTTTCAATTTTTATTAGTTTAACCCAGGTATAAAAGTCCTAGCATTTCTAGACCGTAAAAGCATTTATTATGAAGGAAGACTATTTCAAAAATATGCCATTCTTTTTCTACATCCCCTTCCCTAAATAACAATTAAATATTTTTTCCTGGTAATAACATTCTTAAAACAATTTTATATATTCTAACTCATCTGACAGTAAATATCAAAAAGATATTCATTTACACGTTTTTTTTCCCCTTCAAAATTACGGTTAACGATCGTAGTCAATCTCTTTAAAATTGATTAACTAAGTTAACTTATTAAAATTAATAAGCGTACTTTTTTTTTTACATGGTAAACTTTATAAAATAAGTATTATCAACGCTGTATTTCTTATGAAACTTCCGAATAACTACCTTGGGTTGATTATATACGAAAGTCCAGAACTAATTCTTTCGCTATTTCGTTGAGGAAAAGAAGGTTGTATAAGGGATAACAGAAATTGAAGAGCATAGGGCGGTTTCACAGCATGATGAAACATACTTTCTCCGTCGGTCCTGACAAGATGAAGGCGGGCCTAGTGTTTTCTGACAAGAACAGACTGAGTAGGCAGATACTCGAAGAATGAAACGTTCTACCTTAATTATGTTGTCTTCAAGACATAGTTTTATTTCCGTAATTGCGTTGTTTTGTGATTAGTTTCTGCAGTTCTTCTGTAGGTTAAGTAATTAATCATGGCTCTTTTATAAAGAGGGAAATGCACGATTTTTGAAATTAAGTATGTCAAAAATAATTTAATTCTAAAATCACCTGAGATTTTTATGCTGGATAAAAAATGGTTCGCAGTAATTATAAGAGCTGCTTTGTAATATAAGCCATTGTGTGTTGAAAATTTAATAGGAAAAAAACGCTTTTTTTTTTCCTTTTTGTAGTTTAAAAATTTGAGCATTTTTTTTTCCACTTTGGTGAAAATATCTTAGAGATTCTCCACAGAAATTGATCAATTTAAAGTTTTGTTTCAAGCTTGGCAAGACATCGAAAGAAACATATGCGATGCTGGTACTTGTTTATGAAGATCAAGCACTATCTTGAAGTGTGTACACGATTGGTTAGCCCGTTTTCGAGAAAACCTAGAAAATGTTTCTGACAACCCTCTAGAGGAATACTAGTGACATCCTGAATAAATCATGCATCAAAAAGATGGCAATCACAAAAAGGTGATGATCAAGGCATTATCCACAAGGAATTTTTAACTGAGGGAACGGCGAGGAATGCTGCAAGGCACATTGAAATTCTGATCCGGTTCAGGATATGCCTACGTCGGATACAACCGCAGTATACACAACAAGGTTCATGGTTTTTAGTTCACAACAGCCGATGTCATCAAACAGTTCCTGACAAAAAAGAAGGTAGGGCAAACTGAACATTTACCATATTTGCGAAATCTCAATTCTCCAGAATTCTTCAAACTCTCTTTGAAAGTAAATATATTTGGCGATATTTCTGACAACCAACGAAACGTGAAAATGCTTTTGAACATCCCAAAAGAAGAGTTCATTTTTCAAATTTTCCAGGACATGTAAGGCAGATCTCAGCGGAGCATAGTTATGGGAGGGAACTTTTTCAAAGAACAGCAAGGCAACTTTCGTTAATATTTGATCTGCGTTAAAGTTACAGGACTATTCACATAACTTCATTGCCAGAGGTTGTATATATATATATATATATATATATACATACAAAAAAGGCGGGGATAAAACTTTAATCTATATTACATCATCATATAACTTCACAACGTCCACAGAAAGTTAGTAAAGCAGCATTCTTCAAATTATGAGGCAAGCCCCCTAGAAGAGCATGATAACTCTATGAGGGGGTGCAAGCATATTGAAAAGTCAGAAACAAAAAATTATTTAATAAATTATTACTTTACTGAATGAAAACAAAATACCTTCTAACATAATAACAAATAAATACTCATTTACACTGATATAATACACTTATAAATGTATCAGTACTGCACATTGTATTTATAACTAATTCAGCAATACTGAGTTAAGAAATATTTTTATAATTACCATTGACTTCATAGCCTTGTAATATATAAAATTATATAGAAAAATTAACACTGATCTTGATAATTTGTACAGTTTAGAATCAGTTCCTTAACTGTTGAATCAAAGTGATGCGATTCACTCCCCAATATCATCGTTTTCCTCATAGGTACACGTATGTGATGTATAGGGAGGAGCGGAAGAAAAGGAATCCCTCCCCCACATATATATAAGCAAATCCTCTGAAATGAATAAATCCGTCTCAAACACGGCCAAGCTCTTTTTGTTGCATTTCAAAGCCTTGGAATAATTTTATAAATATTAGTGCAAAGAAAAGATCATACATCGGAAAGATCTATATATACGTCCATGGCAGTTAATGCTTTGGCTGAGCGAGACATTTATACACACTGATGACACTTTTGATGTTAAAGTCGTATTGTAGCTTTTGTGTCAAATTATAGTATCATTGAATCCAATACTTTGTTATTGTAGGGAGGGGGAGTGGCGATGAAAATTATGATTGCATATTGGATCAGAAACATTGAAAATATCAGAAGCACTGTAGTAAGGAACCCAGCTTGGTGATTTTTATTCTGAGATTACGGCATTCAACTGTAAGAGAGACATTTATGTGCTTTCTGTGATTCTCTGAATAATCGTTAACGCTGATAGTTATTACCCATTTCTACAGCCCATTTTGCATCTGAATATGTGGCACAAACCTCTACGTACGTTTACCGCGAGGAAATCTCAGTATCAAGATTGCTGACGGTTTGTCTTCAAAATGCTTTAAATGTATTAAAAATAAAACACTGTGAAAGACTTAAAATACCCGTCTTACTCAGCTGCTATGGGTCATTGTCACTTAAATTGTTTCTTAAATTTAAGGAACCCTTCCGAGGAATCTTATTTCCTGACATGTCATCTGTGTTCTGAGCAGTAGAGCATCCTGTCGCTGTCTTCAATAACCAACTATTTAACCAACTCTTCTAGACACTTTGCAAAAGGTACTTAGCATTGGTGATTATATTGAAGGAATGGAATGCAAAGTTATTTGTAAGCTCACAATAAAAGGATTTTTATTTATGTTAACAAGATTTTATCTACAGCTCATGTATAAGATCTGGGCATGCATCAATAGATAACTGTTAAGTTAAAAGTAATATATGGAATTTAAAACACAATGAAAATAATATTTTTATATAAGGTTATTATGGATATAATTAAAAGCCAGCAAAGTTTACGTTCCATATTTATTCTTATTAACGAATTGAATGTGCGAGAGATATTTTTAATATTACACTTCGGGACTTAAATTTTTTTTTCTTGATTGAGATTTCAGCTAAGATATAAATGATTATGCTCTTTAATATATCAAATACAACACACATGGGCAGTGTAATCCATTTGAAACGTTTTATTAAAAAATATGATGTATTAATCGATAATGCATAAACTAGTGCTAAAGAAAATATATCATTTTTAAATGAAATTTATAATGTATATTTTAATGTATGCTTCTTAATACATTAACGTAAAACAAATAACGTAAAAAACAAATTGGGTCAATTCCTGCTTATGTCAAAAAATAAAAAGATTATATTTTAGTTACTTTTTATTAAATAGTTACAGTTAATATAAATAGGTATATATCATATTAACTGTAACTATTTAATGATGTTACAGTTAATACAACTGTGACATCATTATATGACAGAATCACGATATTAAGTGACAAAAGAGAAAGCGATTTTCCTTGTAAAATAATTTCTTATTTTCCTTTTTATATATGGTGTTGGACTATTTCTTGTTTGTTATTGTTTATCCATTAATTAAATGTAATTATACTAATAAAATAGTGTAGTAAAAAATAAATCACATTCTCAGAAATTAGGCAATCCCAGGTGGGATTCGAAACTACGACCTTTGTATTAGAAGTCAAACCCGTTATCCATTGCGCTACAGGAACACAACGAATGATTTTCCTTTCTACATATGCTGTTGGACTATTAGCTTTGTTTGTTACTATTTATTCATTTTTAATTTAATTAAAGAATTAATATTTGAAAAAACTGTTTTAACATCAAGTGTCATCTACTATAAGTTTCAAGAATATTTTTAAATTTGATTGGATGAATAGAATGTATTTTATTAACGGTTGAAATATATATATATATGTGTGTGTGTGTGTGTATGTATGTGTGTGTATGTATGTGTGTGTGTATGTGTGTGTGTGTAATAATCCCAGTAATATAATCCTTTTAATACCTTTTAATTATCTGGTCCATCCCTTCAGGACCAACGTTTTAGTAATAAGTTAACCAGCCGCCTAACGAAAGTATTTTAAACTACACCTATCCGCCCACTCACAGATCATGTGATTTAATCTTCCTATAAATACTGAGATTCCTGGAGACCAACCCTCTCTCGCTCTTCTGTTTATGTCTTCCTTCAACATGTAGCCGGCTGCAGCTTGGTTTGTGTTTTGTGTGTGTATTTTTGTTGCCCTTGTCACGCTTTATGTTTAACCTGCTTAAATGTTTCAAGATGTAGAATAAAACAGTTTTAATTAATCACAGGACTGCCTGGTCAATCCCAGCCAAAGCAAACATCAATCGTAAAGAATAGTAATCATATAAAGAATACCTTTCAACGGACACGTCTCTATTTCATATAAATATATATATATATATATATATATATATAGAGAGAGAGAGAGAGAGAGAGTGAACTAATAAAGTAAGCATTGAAAAACAATGAAATCATAAAAAATCTTTCAGAGGTGAAACATTTCAATTTTTTCCCGATCGTATTCTATAAAGTTTTATTACATTAAAATTAGCATTTTTATTTTTTAACGTATGCAGATATCACACCACCGTGTTAGAATGTTTCTAGTTATATTTATATGGACGATTCCTTTAAATGAAGAATATTCTGAATTTATTAAATTCCAGCTACGCTACATTAATGGATACTTTTTTTTTTGCCACGAGGAAAAAAAGCTTTACAAAAACTCTTTGTTCCGCACCTAAATAAAAAATTCATTCAGAGAATTTCGAAGGAAAAAAAATAGCGAAGAAAATAAAAAGAACCCACATTTCCTTCTTTCCGGTAGAACTGAATTATTCTACGAATTTATCATGGAGTAGAGGGGGGAAAAAAGAAATCGCTTTCTGAGTCAAAGAAATCTGATTTTATTTGTAATTGGATTTCAAGTAGAAGGGAATCGTTATATAGATTCTTCGGTTTCCTGATTATTCCACGAAAATGTTGCAATTGAAGAATTGAGAATACATTGATCCTAGAAATTTACTTTTAAGGAATGTATATCGTAAATGAATAACCATAAACAAATTTAAGAGTTACACTTTTATCCGGCGTAAAAAAAACATAAATATTATAATAGGCTTTTGGGGATTTTAAAATTTAAATTTGCTTATCAAATTTAAGAAATGCATTTAAAGATAAATCTGTTGACTTTAATTTAATCTAAAATTACTAATCTTCCGGTCTATAAACAAGTATATTGCTGGTTTTTTGACAAATGTTCTGAAGCGAAATTTCAATTCAGATCAGTTATTAGGTTCCTTTACTACTTCCATTTCTAGTTTAAATTTATGCAAGACGGAATAACCTCAATTTTAAAGTTTTTTATTGATTTAAAGTACAAAGTGTCATATTGTTAAGTGCTGTACATTAGAAAAATGAGAGCACAGTTTATCTGTACGAGGGCTACTCTCTGGAAGTGGATACCAGCATCTTTTTTAGAGGATTACTTTCACTAGTAAACTTTGCATCTCAGAATAAATTATAAATCGCCCATATAAAACTAAATAGGCAAAAACTCAATGAAATGTAGGCTATTTTATTCAATTTTTATTGTATTTTATTCATATATAGAGTGGAAATCTAATGAGTCAAATGTACTCTATCGGACTTATCTACAATTGTTTTGAAATAAAGAGTGAGATTGCTTTTCAAAATTTTCATCACACCCAGCAAGTTTATGTCAAGCCACTCTGGATCTATACTAAATAGGGTTCGACATATTAACCTCCTTTGTTTTAAAAAGCAGTTACAAACAAACAAGATACAGATAAAAGTTTTTTATTGATAAACAACAAATACGATGCCATTTTACATTAATTGGTTTCAAAAATTCTATCCGATAAATGGCGTCCTCCAATGGTGATCCATTGACAAAGTCTGTCCCGAAAGTTCTTCAGAACATTCCCCCTGACACTGTTTGGATTTTGTCTGATAAGGCCCACTTCCACTTGTCAGACACTGTGGATAAACAAAATTTTCTCTACTGGGCAGCAGAAAACCCAAAGTGTACAAACATCTTCCAACAACCCTGAAAGCACTAAAGGAGACAAGCACCCAGGCAGTGGCTTCCATTTCACCGGAAATGGCACGAAGAACAATAGACAACTTTCGCGAAAGACTACGTAAATGTGTCACCATTGTAGGGCGGCACTTAGCGAACATAATTTTTAAACCAATTAATGTACAATGGCATCGTATTTGTTGTTCACTAATATAACAGATTTTTCTCTGTATCTTGTTTTGTTTGTTTGTAACTGCTTTTTGAAACAGGGAGGTTAATATGCCGGACCCTGTATTTACTTCTTTTGCTGATATCCATGCAAGAAAGCCGTTACTCTCAAATATGTTGACCCAAATATAGTGAACACATTATGTATATTTTGTTTCCTGACTTAATTGGTGGGTCAATATTTGTCCACCCCTGATCTATACTAATCCATATAGTGAGTGAGTGCGTCACCCTGGTTCAGCTACTCGAGAGCTTTTGGTGTCAGATCTCGTGACTTTGAACCGTGGTCAAGTGACGAGGACTACACCGGAGCTGGCACCCCCTCTCCTAAGTACCACACTACACCAATGGAAGGACATTTGCAAATTCTCAAGAGAATTTGCGTGCATAGCTCCTTTACTCAATAGGTCTTTAGTGGTACTGGGCTTGAACTCATGACACGCCGACCACGAGTTCGTTACCATGACCACTAGGCTACCGTGTCCACCTAATTCAAATAGTATTGATAATGAAGATCATATAGCTAATGATCTTGAGTAATGCGCTATAACAGTACCTGAATCGGTTAAATACGAGGAAATTCCTGAATTATTGATCTTCTTCTGGATTTGCTTAAAACTTCTTAAACTCAACATAAACTTATTGCTTTCCATTTACGACTGTCAATACTCTGAATTAAATGTACAGCAATCTCACTATCTGAGTGCTTTGAAGCCTTTTATTTGAATCCCGTTTCTTAGGATGTACCGACATGCACTTTAGTCAAGTAAGCTAAAAAGGCATTCCCTTTCAAGTCAGTCATTACATGCTTTGACTCTTGTCATCGTTAGTTTGGATAAAGTGAAGAAGGCCAATATACCTACTCTTCCTTAGAAGGAGGCTTCTTTTTTAGAGGGAATTTCTGAACGATTTTCTCTCTACATCTAAAGATATATATGATAGATTAATTGACATGCAGATCTGTTTGACTCTTGTTTCGTTTTATTTTAGATCAGCACTCCCCAAACTTTTCACCACCGCGGACCGGTCAACGTTTGATAATTTTACTGTGGTCCATTTAAGAATGGTGAGGATGTTGATTTTTTTATTTTAGATTGTATTGATTTAGCAATTTAATTTTAATTACATTTAAACACGCCTTCAGAATAAAATATTGTTACACCAAAAATTATTCATAAAATGATTTCCATAAAAAGCCGCCTAAGCCCAAGAAAAATACACTACAGTAAATAAAACGGAAATAATTTAAGGCTTCTTGTGTGCCCCGGTAATATTTCATTCATGGACCGGTACCTGTGAGCGGCCCGAGGGTTGAGGTTCACTGCTTTAGATGTAGTCTTAGTCTATGAAGCGTTTAAATCAGCATTTCTGAGACTGTGGGACGCACCCCCTAGGAGGGCGTCATAACTCTTAGAGGGGGGGGGGCGCGAACATATTGAAAATTCGAAACCAAAAAATTATTAATATACTTAAAGTAAACAAACAAATTACATTATAACATACTAAAATATAAAATACACATTTGCGCTGATACAATACACTTTTGAATGTAAATTATTTGATAATTAATTTAACAATACTAAGTTAAGAACAAGTTTAATAATTACCAGTTGCCCCATGGGCTTGTCATACATAAAAATATATACAAAAATTAACACTTAATCTTGATCATTTGTACGGTTAGTAATTAATTTCTTAGTTACCGATTAAAAGTTACGATTGACGCTTCCCAGTGTCTCCGTTTTGTACTTAGGTGCACGTATGTGATGTATTTGGGGGATGAAAAGGAATAAATAAGACCTTTGCTGAAATAAGTAAATCTTTCGCAAACACTGTAAGGTCCTTTTTTTTGCGATCCAAAGCCTTCGGTATAATTTTATGGATAGCAGTGTACAGCAAAGATTGTACTTCGGGAAAACGTGTACATGCGTCTGGGTCATTTAACGCACTGGTTCAGCGAGACGTACTTATACGTCGGTGGCACTTATATTATTATTGAATGTAAGACATTGTTCTTGTATGGAGGGGGGAGGGGCAATGAAAATTATGATTGAAATTTGGGTCGTAAATATTGAAAATTTGAGAAGCACTGGTTTAAATATATTCAATAAATAATTATAGGTTGTGCTGACATCCAGTGCTTAAATTCCGAATCACTATTATTGATAAATTTGTTGACCTTGACTTGAGCATATGATTTTAATTATCTGTCAAGCACAGGCATATGCATTGACGTCTTTACCCTTGTCGTTGCTAGTTAGGAGTGATAGAGAGTATGAGTTATATTATTGTTAGACCATATAGCAACTTGAAGTCGATTGGCAACGGATCTCATAATTTAAACATAGGAAAATATTTCATATTGCTACTTATACTTTAAGATGGCTTATCGTTTCAAATATGTTAAATAGAAAAGGACATCCATTAACATATACATTTAGAAATTAAAATTACTATAACAAAAACAAATCACATTCTATAACAAGATTTGTCAGTTAAAAGTTAATTTTGCTTCAATTTAATTAATATATAATAGCATTTATATAAATTGAAGTTCGTATTTTCTATTAAATATTATATCTATGAATCGTCAAGAAACAGTACTACAACTATCTGTACTAAAATATGTGTTATGATTCCAGTCTAATAATTCCAAAAGAAACATTACAACAAGTGTAAATGTATTACAATAGTTTCGTTTAAAAGATTAGAATAATGCATTAAAATAATTTAATTGAACTGTTGATTTAATTTAATCATAGATACAATGTATTCTAAAAATCATTCATTAGGAGAATAGCTATTGATGAAAAACATTAATGGTATTGCTTGAAAAGATGGATGAGTTCTTTTAAAATGATAGTCCCTTCGTTGGGTTATTTAAATCATTGGAAATGAATATCACATAGACACATGCACAGAATCAGAACTGAGCAGTTTTTCTACTGAAAAGTGTTCTTCAAGGTACTAAAAAATAATTTAGTTAGATTTCTTTTTTTTTCGTCATTGTTAAGCAATAAGGCGATTGAATTGGTTATTAACTGTTATTTGGTCTATAAATAGTCTACTAATATTGCGGATCTAATAATGACGAAAAAGGTTTATATCAGTATGAATTTCATTACGGAATCGAGGTTAAGTTTTCAACAAAAATAAATGCATTTGTAATTAAATTATGATGTATTTTAACTATAAGTAACCCTTAATTACGAGGCATAAATTGGACTATGAATTATGTGAATATTTTACTTATTAAAAGTTATCTTGAGTATCCTATGAGGTAATTTTAAATTAATTGATTGTTCTAACTCGTTTCTAAAAATTATTTATAACATTAATTTTTAGAATGATGATTTTATGCATGGCATTAAGAGCCAGCCATCTATGCCTGTATAATTTACCGCATTGTAAGCCTTTTGAATTTAATACAATTAAATTAGCAAAGGAATACATAAAATTATTTACAACTCACAGATGGAAAGATCATTTATTTATATTTTATTTATTATATTATTATTTTTTTTTGTAAATTTTGTATTCAATAATTACAAGGTCTAACTGATTTTGAAGATGTTTTGACAGCTTTAAAAGAAAACACTTTAATCCTAAATAATTTTATTAGCCGTTTATAGAATATCTGCTCTAATGGACTTTTATTTTTCTTTAGTTGTATTGATACAGGATCCTCATGTAAGTTCATAATACCTCTATTATCTTACCGTCTAGTGGTTAATGCAAATTATACACTGGATGGGGATTTTCTATGTTGGTCAACACATATACTATAAGAAAAATGGCTTACAGGAAATAAAAATATGCAAAATTAAATTTTAATAAAAAACTACATTTGTTATCTATCTGAAAGAGGATGAAAATGTTTTGCATTAATCCTAAAAGAAATTGAAACTTAATTGTTAAAAAATATGATTCAAAAAACTTCAAAATGATTTTATAATAAAAACTACTTACTTTTGAAAAAAACTAACAAAATCTCAAATTTTACCAAAAAATACGTAGCATTAATATTTTTGCAAACAGTTTCGCTTATTTACTTTTTTTAAATTTATAATAAAGATGTTTATTATTATTTTACAAGTTGTTTAATTACATATTTTAAGTTATCTGACATAATTGCGGTAACGTTTTTTCTAAAAAACGGTGTATGGGAGATTTTTTTTTTTTTTTGTAGATTTTAGATTTGTTTCGTATATTTAAAAAAATATGTTAAAATTAAGAAGATAAAAATAAATTATTATTACTTAAATGGGAAAAATATGTAAAAATTTACAAAAAATAACATAAACGCGGTCCATTCTGTACCAAAAGTTTATAAACAAATTTCCAATTTTTGTTGCTATGTTATTCATTTTTTAAATGATTTTCAGAATAAGAGATATTTTAATTTTTACAAAAACTAGAGCACTTTATCTTAGCTATTATATTAAATTGCTCATAAAACAGTGATTATATTAACATAAGGGACTGTAAATTTTGTAATAAAACAATGATTGATAAATCTGAAGGTTAAAACATTTCTACTATTATACAGACAACACGCAAAATATTTCAGTTAATTATTTTCAAAACTCTTTTAGCAATCACGCGCTGTCCCGTATGAACATATTCGGAAAAAAAACACATTTCAAGTAAAATGCTTTTTAATGCATGACATCCTGCTTAAAGTAATTACATCTGCCTTTACTCAAACCCTTGTAGTTTTTGTTCTAGAGAAAGGTAAACAATAGACTTGGTAATTTATAAAGCTAATAAGATGGCTTATAAAATAAAATAATAAACAAAAATTATCAATTTTTGGCAAAATTCACAATTTGAAAGTACTCTGATACCTTAACTCTATACCTAATGAAATATTATTTTAAATAAACCTCTTTACACTTTACTTCAATGTGAGTGTTAAAGCTTTGAATAAAATTAATGAAATCTCCCTACTTTCAAAATGCGAGTTCAAGATCAAAATTCGAAACTCATAAGAAAAAGTGATAGCTTCAAATAAAATACGCGGAATAAACATTTTTATAATAAAGAAAAAAATTTTGAGAATAACTTGGAGAAAATAGGTTTTCAGTATTAGTTTGCAGACAATTCCAATTAGACGATTGAATCTGATATCAAAACCAATCATACAAAAGCCGCAATTTTTCCTTCCAAACTTACAGCTCAAATAATCACTTCTAAAACACTAAGAAATAAAATAAAGTCTCATTTCCGGATGCATATTTATAAATCTGAATAATAAAAAAGGTAGGAAGTATAGAAATGTAAAATAAAGATATTTCCAAACAATACTTTAGTAGAAATATAAACAAACTTATGAGATTTTCAATTGGCTGATAAAAAAATCGAAATATTAATTTAAAAATAGTTCTGCAAAAATAAATAGCGTAAGTAATCTTAAGAATACATGAACACACTTTTGCTTTCAAGAAAGAATATTATTACGTTGAGTAATCTCTGATTTCTAAAATTTTGGTGTAAATAAATTTGTTATCAAATCAAAAGAAACATGTTAAAGTAAAAATTGACAATAAAGATATGTATTTGTAAAGTTAAATTATGTATTAAAAAGAGACATAGCACTGTTTATGCAACAGAAAAAAAATTAAATATTAATATTTGGGAAGGAAGTTTATATTCAGTATTTGTCTTTAAAAACATTGATAGAATATAAGAATATTTTATCATTAGAATTCGAATAATTGTACTGATAAATAAGTTATATTTTAGTTAAAACCTATAATTTTTATCATGGAATTTTAAGGTGAATTTCATTACAATTTCAACGTACTAACAAACTTTTAAATGGATAACTTTTTTAATTGTCGGTAACAACAACCATATAAAAAAATTGAGTTTTGAAGGTTCTTATTCTTACCATATATCATCTTGTATCCCAGTGAAGGGCGTACTTCATTAATTCATCTTATAACAGCATACTAAATATTGCGTTCTGAAATGTTTTTTTCCGCTTAATATTGTGACTACATTAGTTCGCAGCAATTTGTGAAAACAATTTTATATTTTCGATATTTGCTCAAATTTCATAATGTTCACATATTATTGCAACATCTCATGCGTTGACAGCATTAGATATCTTCTACAGCTATAAAAAAGCATGCGTGCTTATCACCAAGTTTTTATTACATTTATATCTTACTAGCTGCAAGTACCCGGCCTTGCCCGGGTTTAAAATAAGGTTTTTTGTAGAAGAGTACAAAACTGTTTACTCGCATGCAATAAAAGGGTACATTTATCTTAAAGCAATGTGATAGGTAACATTTTTGGCAGTTCCATTTGGAGTGTGTAAAAAAGAATTTTCTCTTTGCCCACTCTGGAGCTGGCCATATACAACTGCCCCTGAGAAAAGCATGGTGTCTGCAAATCTATAGCAGGAATCCCAAGAGACTGACCCTGTGACTTGTTGATTGTCATGGCAAAGCACAGTTTCAAAGGGAACTGTATTCTCTTGAACTGTATAGTGTTATCTGATGGGTCTGGAAGGAGGGAGGGGGGTCCTACCACCACCCCCACTCTCCCACCCTACACATGTATGACCATCACTTTTACTTACATCCTCATCATTTCATCACCACCACAAAAAACATTCAAAATCACTCTCATTGACCAAATTGCATGATTTTCTTTCTTTCTTTTTTGGTTCATTATCACAAGGCTCAGAACAGGACCATGGAGCACTACTTTTGGCTGGAGGAGGCCAGGGGGTGGTTGGGATGAAACGAAACCTCTTTAAGAACCTTCCCCGTGTATTTTTGTGTACGTGTAATAAATTTCACTTTATTTGGTTATCTGGATCTTGAGTTATAAGGGAACAGACAAACAGACAGACAACAAATGCGCCTTATATGTATACTAGCTGTTACCCGCCCGCTTCGCTGGGTATTTCATGATGTTTTATAAATTTTTACTGCTTATATATATGTATAAATTATTGATATCTAAGTCCTAGCATTAAGAATTCGATTGAATTGAAAAATATACTTATACCTGTAACTGTCACCTGTTGATAAAAAAAAAGAGCAAAACTCATCTAATTTGTATTTTCTAAAAATCTCTAAAATTGAAGCATAGAATGATGTTTGCTCTTTCGTAACTCAAAAACCAAGTGGATTCCCGCAAAACCAATTTTCGGTGGATCTCTACTCCGTAAATTGAACATGCAAGCCAAATTTCAAGTCTAAATCTAACAGAAAAAAGCAAAAGTTTTACTCTAAATATCCCCGTAATCCCGTTTTCCAAAATTACCGCTCTTAGCGGATTTCAATTCAACAAAAGAAAAATGCAAACCAAATTTCATTATTATAGTCCTTGTAGCTCGAAAAAAGTAGTTTTTTTTGTCAATACGTCCCAGTAACCCCAGCAACCCCCAGAACTTGATTTGCTTAAAATTTATTCTTAGTGGATCCCTATTCAACAAAAAAAACATGCTTAAAAATTTTCAAGTATATGGGTCTAACAATTAAAAACAGGAATTTTTTTCTGTAACTCCTCTTGACCCCTCGCAAACATCTTTGGGGGTCAATTTTCATTTTACTCTTTGTTAGAGGAACTCTATTTCATGAAAGGAACATGCCTACCAATTTTCAAGCAGGATGATCAAGTATTTTAAAAATGGAAATATTTCTCGATTACGCCTCTTAATCTCCCGAAATTAAACTTAGTAGTTGATATTCGCGAAACCCATTTTGTAGCGGTTCTCTACTTTACGAAAGGAATCTGCTTATCAAATTTCAAGACTGTACGTCTAACAGTTTAAAAATGGGGATAATTGTCTATAACGCCACTTGAGCCCCCGCAACGCCACTTCTGGGTCTGTTTTCACAAAACCCATTTTGTAGGGGAATTGCACTCTATGAAAGGAATCTGCTTAGCAAAATTTGAAGACTGTGCGTCCAATTAATTAAAAATGCAAACAAATTATCAATAACGCCCCTTGAACCCCCGCAACACCACCTAGGGTTCAATTTTCACAAAACACATTTTGCTGTGTATTTCTATCCTATGAGAGGAATCTGCTAACCAAATTTCAAGACTGTGAGTCTAATAGTTTAAAAAAAGAAATAATTATTTATATCTGCCCTTAAATCTAATTTATATCTGCCCTAAAATTAACCCCTTGGGGGTCAATTTTCTCCAAACCCGTTTTGTAGCGGATATTTACTCCATGAAAGAAACATTCCTACCAAATTTCAAGCAGGTAGGTCAAATAGTTTAAAAACGAAAATATTTATCTCTTACGCCACTTATTCCCCTGCAACGCCACTTAGAGGTCTGTTTTCACAAAACCTTCTTATAGCTGATCTCTACTCTATGAAAGAAATCTCTTTATCAAATATAAAGACTGTGCGTCTAATAGTTTAAAAATGGAAATAATTATCTATAACGCCCCTTAAGTCCCCTCAACGCCACTTGGGGGCAATTTTCACGAAACCCATTTTTAGCGTATCTCTACCCTATGAGAGGAATCTGCTTACTAAATTTCAAGACTGTACGTCTAATAACTTAAAAATAGGAATTTTTAACGCCCCTTAAACCCCCCGCCCCGCAACACCCCTTGGGGGTCAATTTTCTCAAAACCCATTTTGTAGCGGATATTTACTCCAGGAAAGAAACTTACCTACCAATTTTCAAGCTGGTAGGTGAAGTAGCTTAAAAACGGATATATTTATCTATTACGCCCCTTAATCCCCCGCAACGCCACTCAGAAGTCTGTTTTCACAAAACCCGTTTTGTAACTGATCATTATTCTGCGAAAGGAATCTATATATCAAATTTAAAGACAGTGCGACAAATAGTTTAAAAATGGAAATAATTATCTATAACGCCCCCTAAGCCCCTGCAACGCCGCTTGGGTGTCGATTTTCAGCGAAATCATTTTGTAGCGGATCTCTACTGTCTGAAAGGAATCCGGTTACCCAATTTCAAGATTGTACATCAAGTAGTTTAAACATGGAAACAATTATTATTAAAGCCCTTAACCCCCCGTAACGCCCCTTGCGTTTCGAATTTCGGAAAATCCTTTCTTAGCTGATGTCTACTCTATCAAAGGAACATGTCTACCAAATTTTAAGTCTGTAGGTTGAATAGTTCCAGAGATTTCGTGATTAGTCAGTCAGTCAGTGAGTCGCTTTTCTCCTTTATACATATAGATAGATACATCGTTGCTGTTTAATTATTGTAATTTATAAAAACCATTATCTTACTTTCGCTTGACTTGATTTGATTGATTTGATTTTTTATTGATGCCCCAAATTGAAGATTGATTTGGCTACTGACGCCTTTTTTCATTTTGAAAACCTTGTTCAAGCAAAGAGGACGACATTTGAGCTGGCACCTCATTTTCCTAAACATCTACTCTAAATGAAGATTTTGAATCTCTATATATTTAACGTACATCAGCTCCTCTAAATTGAGTGTTGACAGCATTATATGTGTTCTACAGTTATGGTAAATCATGCCTGCTTATCACCAAGTTCTTATTGGATTTATATCTTAAACATGTTGTTGTTTAATTATTGTAATGGGTAAAAAGCCCTACTTTTACTTCCACTTGATTTAATTTGATTTATTTGATTTTTTGATGCCATACTTTGAAGATTGGCTTGACTACTGGTGAAATATTTCTTCATTTTGAGAATCTTGTTCAAACAAACAGGACTACACTTGAGCTCGCACCTTATTTTCAAAACCTCTACTCTACCATAAGTCTTTGAATCTCTATAGATTTAACTTGCATTTCAGCTTCTCTATATTGTCTCCATTGGTCTACTACGGGTCTTTAGTGGCACCTGGAATCGAATCCACAACTTGGCAATCACTCACGATTGCAAAAAAATAGTGACTCCACGTAAAGTGAGATTGCCAGAACGTAAATAATGCTCGAGGGTAAAAATGTAAGCATGGAAGCTGCTCATTAAAATTTCAGTAAATTTAATATGTTGCGAAAATTTATGGACTATGCGAGATGATCGATCAAAAAAATCGAGTTATCATGATGATTAAGTTAAGAGGAGAGAGAAAAACTATCGTATAACCTCTAATACCCTCTATCAATAGGGTTAGAGTCTAACCCTATTGCTAACCATTAAAATACTGTGGTTACAAAGAGCACTAAAGTTAATTTGAATAAAAGTATGTCTGAGGAATTAAGTTTACTATATAAAGATTTTGTAAGAAAACTTCAATTTAATGCAAATGTGAAAATTAAATTACAGACATTCGCCAGAACAATACCATATTCAAAAAGTATAAAAGTATAATGTAATTTACCGATGTGAAATGTACGAATATTATAATTTCGAAGGAATTTTTTGCACATGTGTGCTACACGTGTTAACTGTCCAATTCGAAACTGATATAATAAGTATACAATTTCATCTGAACCGTCCTCCAAGCTAAGGTACATGACTGCCATATATGTGTTTGCTACAACTGCTCTATATTTCCTGCACCTAAAACTACAGTGGAAGGAATGTGGTACCTTATTTCGCTACGTGAGCAGTTGAGTCACCGTTTCTCCATTTATGGATAATAAATGTTCAGTTTCCATGAAAAGTAGGACTCCATGTCCTAGATCAAGAGACATTACGAGCGGCAAATAAAACTCTAAGGCTTGATTTGCCCAAGTGACGACTCACATTTCAATTCTATCCGAATTCTGTGATATGTTATTATGAATAAACTTACGGAATATCACCCATATAATGCTACGATATATTTTAGTTCAACAAGGCATGTCTGGTATTCAGAGAGTTTTAAAGCTTATTATCAATCTTTTATTTTTCATATATCGAACAGGATTTCAGCAATGATTTGGAAAAAAAGGGGTGAGAAAACCTTACAAATGAAGAATATAATAAATACTGAGTTTAATTTAAGAAATTTACTAAGTCCAATTTGTCCATTTATAAACAATCAATCACTATTGTTAAATAATTCCATTAAACCTGTTTTTGTATAGGGGTATTTTACATTTTAACAAATAGCTTCTTATTTTAAGAAGAAAAATGTAACATTTGAATAAATTAAAATTGTGAACATTTAAACGAAATTATCTTATTAAAAGCATTAATTTAGCTTAAACTACTTGTAAAAATCAATTAAAAATGTACATAAATAAAATGTGCTATGCTTTTGTAATCGAATACATATTTTTATTTTTATTACACATGCATTTCCAGGAGTTGTTTTTTCTTTATTTCCTCGCTTTTTCTGATATAAAATACAGTATATTTTTTAAATTATTTTCTATTTTCTAATAATTCCTTGGTTATAATTTTTTTTCTTTGTTCTACTTTTATAATTTGTGATCTGGTTAAAGATACATTTACATTTTAGCAACGTATAGTTTCTTTAAATTCTGTCACCTGCAGGGATTACTGAAATGTAAATTTTCTTGTTGATGTCTATTACATGAAAAGTATTTCTTATAATAAAAAATATATTTAAGTATATTATATTTTTTAAAATTAAAAACACATTTTTAGACTGTCTGGATGAAAACTATCGCAATATGTGTTTTATTTCTATCTAAGAATATCTTATATTTTAAATATGATCTTTATAAATTATATAAATTATTAAAAATTAACGTATGCATGCATTGTATTTTTGCATTATATGAAGTTTCTATTTACCTTTTTTCATATCAAAAGAAATTACACTGTTAAATAAAAAATATTTCTGTGTAAGTGGTACATTTCTATCATAAATATTTTTTCTTAATATTTATTAAGCTCACACACACACAACAGAATGTAATTAACATCATTAGAATTTATTAGCTAAAGAATAAAAATGTTAAGTTCTTATACATAATACGCATTAATTAAATCCCAAAAACATCATCACACAAAGCGCAATGTCAAGCTTGGTAAGAGAATCTTAAAATGTGTTGTAAATAATATATATATATATTAACCTAAATTTTCTCAATGACTATTTACTTATATATACATTCGTCTGCAGCTGCACATTTCTGCAGTTAATTGCAAGAGTGAATTATAGCTGGCGGTTGGAATTTTCGTTACACAATAATTCATCTATTTAATGAATAATTTAGTAAAAGAAATTCGTGCATACATGGGGCCATAGATGGAAAAACGGATTGTTGCTGTTATTTAGTGATCTTACAAAACACCTTAATGACACACATTTCATATCCGAAGATACCTCTACGTAGTTCTAAAATTATTTACTTCGAGATTAATTATCTATATAATATTATCCCGTAATTTCTTCCTCTAATTTTCTTAGTTTTGAGTTAAGGTGAGGGAAAGATTAATGCCTACAATTGCATTGTCTTAGTTCCATTTTGGAAAAAATGCTTAATTAACTGCCATAGAAATTAAATTGTAGAAAAGAAAACTATATTATTTATAATGGGTTTCCCCGCAATATTTCTTTTAACAAACTTTTTTTGGTTGGCTTACAACAATGTTTTTAATATACCTTACACCAATATAAAAGCTTTGCATTCTAAGAGAACCATGATTTATACAAATAAGCGTCAATGCTTACATAAAAGTGCTTCGAACTGAAAAGTGGATGTATGGAAGAGATAGAATTCTGCATAATAGAAATGTTACTGACGTCTGAGCAACTTGAGAGATTGAAAGTGCGTCTAGCTGAATCGGATCACGTAAGCCGAGTGAGTGTTTTATAGCACTATCAAGCGATACGACGCCTATTGGTGACATACTTCGTTATTTTCTCAGTCAGGCAACAAGAATGGCACCTAAGTTGACGCCCCTTCTCCAAGCTACCATGCCACGAGAAGACTTTAAACCGAGGTATTTAATGTGCATCAGCCCCACTACGTGGCACGTATTCGGTGGCACAAGGGCTTGAACTATGGGCATGCCGGTCAAGAGTTCGTGACCATAACCACTAGGTTACCACGGCCACATCACGTGAGCAGTTTACAGCTTGCATCAAAAATAAATATTTAATATTATATTTTGACTGGTTAAACAACTTTACATATTTTATTTATTTTGAAACCAATTATTCTCAGATTAAATAAGTTTGCTTATATAAGATTAATAACATAGGCAACAAGAAACACCTTTTTTTCTGTTTCCTAGTTTTAAATAGCCTATTCTTACTAATTTTGGGTTGGAAAAAACGAATATATAAATGAAATTTATTTATTAGCTCTTGTTTTTAAGATATACCGCAATCAAACTATTGGAGAATTTGAAGAACAAAACATTACTAACTAATAAATACAACAAATCATGCTTCAAGAAACAGTGTCCATATCAGAAATCAGTAGTATAAGAGGTGTGACCCAATGTAATAAAGGGACACGCGGGGAATGGGTTTTAACTAAGTCCACTATTTAATTAAACACATTTATTGGACAAAACAAACATTAATATACATAACTAGAGGACTGATTACAATTAAAAGGGATCGGAACGCATGCTCATACGTCCGTAGAGTTTCGAAGTTAGGCCATCACTGGAGATAGTTCAAGTCGCTAGAGGGCGTGAGTCTTTCTGCTGTTTATATGTGAGGAGGGAGGTTACAGTAGTATTTTTTAGTTTATTTCCTGAGAACATTTCCTTTTGAATTGCCTCTTGTATATCGAAGCTTGAGTATCCCTTATAACTGTCCTGCAACAGTCTGCGAGCATTGACTCTCTCTCATCCCGATGACCCTGATATATGCGTTTCATTGCTGTGATATCTTGATGAAACCTTTCACCGTGTTCGCACACATCGCTTACCGTTCTACAGTTTTTAGGGGGGGGGGATAAAGATGGGAATGTAAAAAATGGATCTTTAGAAACATATTGCATCCTAGGTCATGAAAATTTTGTAGGTGTTCTTTCACCAACTGATGATAGTTCATCTTTTTGGCTGTCTACAAATCCTCATACCACATTTATAAAGTCTTCGCAGATTGCTTTCTCTTTCCCTTTCAGAATTTGATCCAAAGCGAGGGCTTTCAGGATTTTGCGTATTTTAGGGCCCACGAAGATTCCTACCATAATCTGTGCACTACTCAATCTTAGGAATTTCAATCTAAGGCAGGGATGCACAACCTATGGCCCGCGGGCCAATTTTGGCCCGCGAAGCCTTTAAACTTGGCCCGCGAATGTCTATTATAAAAGAAGAGTAATCTAATATGGAATGGACCTTTTTTAAAGAAACAGGAAAAAATCGCATACGAAAATAGTATTACAGCAAATAATTGTTTTACAGTTGCTCATTAAGTATTTTTTTTCAATTTATTACGCGGCTTTTCAATATCTTTCCTTCATGGCTATCTGCGAGTACGAGTTTTCGTATAGGAGAAGCTCGCGGACGTGGTATACTAGAAGGTTAAAAGAAGTAAGTTTCCAGTATGATTTTGCCTTTTCTTGCAGACATAGCAGGCCATTTGAATGACTTGAACACAAAGCTACAAGGAAAGAATTCATTTTTCAATTGATAAGTAACGTAAAGGCATTTAAACAAAAATTATGTTTATTTCAAAACCAGCTGAAAACTAAAAATTTTGCAACCTTTCCCTACGGCCAAAAAATGCATGAAACATTTCCACACATGAAGATGCAGTATGAGGAACAAATTCAAATTTTGCGTAACGCATTTGCTGATCAATTTTTAGATTTAAAAAGTGCCAAACGAAAATTGATGTTTTTTCTTCTCAATTTTCTGTTGATTTAAATCTAGTGGATGAGAGTATGCAGTTAGCCTTAATTGATTTACAGAATTCTGATGTTATCAAAAATCAATTCAAAGAAAAATCGATATTAAAATTTTATAAAAACTTATCCGAGGATTTTTTGTACTTAAAGCAAAATGCAGCTGCATGCCCCACTTTCTTTGGCAGCACTTACATTTGTGAGCACTCTTTCTCACTAATGAATTTAAACAAATCAAAAATAAGAAATAGAATAGCAGATGAGAACTTTTCTTCTGTTCTAAGTATTGCCACAACAGTCTTAAGCCTGACGTAAAATCAATAACTTCAAATATTCAGTTCTAGCTATCTCATTAAATCTTACAAATTTTAAGTACTAATTTTTTTTAAAATTTAAATTGTGTTCTCTATATAATTAGCAAAACTTTTCCTTTGTTATATTGTCACGTAGAAAGGAACAAGGCGATGTTACCCAATACAAGATTTATTTTGTCGTAGTGTCTTAAGCACCACAACTGAATACCTATCCAGTTGCAGTACTTTTATAAACCTGGTGGAGAGTTCCAGAATAACTACCAGGGGAAAGATACATAAATTCAATTTATATAATTTGCAAATGTCCGCTATAATAAATAACGAAAGTCATGATTAAATTTAACAAACAAGTATCTGGGAGGCTCGAACCCGAGCCACCTGGCATGGTAGAGCAGTGCTCTAACCGTTCGGCCACTCAGAGCGTATCAGTTTGTGATAATATAATTTCAAGTTTGCCGCCTTTTTAGCAGGAATTTTTTTTGAGCCAAAGTATTTTAATCTTTCCGAAAGTGTTTGTGTTTCATTCATTTATCAACTGCATAATGTGTACCTGAGTAAGTAATAATTGTGATAAATGCATAAACATTGTCATAAAACAGTGTTTTCACGGTTGTAACATATTTGCCATCGCTTAATACTTTGGCCCTCGATATGATTCTATTAAATTTTTGGCCCCTCATCCGAAAAA